>APFE030288367.1:0-30848 GCA_000404065.3 Pinus taeda | reverse complement strand
GAAATCCTCCCATGAAACATTCAGTAGACTAAGCTAATGCAAAACCACAATTTTGATTAGTGCAAAGTGATAGATGTTTATCGACGCGTTTCGAACCAACTAGTGTGGTTCATCGTCAGGACAAGTTGAAGAAGCAGATCTGGCATAGCATGTTAAATAGACAGAGCAGAGACTCCAACGGCTACAAAACGGCTATTTTTGACTCTTGGACCAAGGTAAAAAATATATTAATAAATTAAATATTCTCAATATTTTTATTATTTTATTTCTAGAAATGACCAAAATTAGGTAAAATGAATAGAATCCCAAGTGATTTATTTAATAATTAACTCTTTATGTTAATAATGTATTAAAATTTAATTTAATTATAATTATTAATTTATTAATGTATTTAAGTTATATTAATAAATTAAATATTCTCATTCTTTTTATAATATTAATATTGTTTTAATTCTAGAAATTAGGTAAAATGAATAGAAATTAGGTAAAACTAACTATTTTGTTATAATTAAATATATTATTTCGATATTATAAATATCGAGTTTTATAATAATAATTCTACCTAAAAATAATTAATTTTATAATATAATTGGTTATGGTTTGACCTATTCATGATAAATTAGATAATATTTCAAATTAAAATATTTTATTTCAAAATTATAAATTAATTAGTAATATTAATTAAATTACTTTATGTTAATAATATTTAATTAATAATATTAATTTTATGTTAATTAATATAGTAATATTTAAGGTTACTTAAATTCTATTTATATTCCAAAAAATGGGATGTTAGGTTAAAATAAGCATAAATGAATAAAACTATAATTTTAATGGTAATAAGATGTTAAATTAATAACTAACTATAAAGGAATGGTAATTTATTTGTAACACTATATTCCTTACCTTCATTGTAATATCTTATTTTATCTGTTTATTCAATTTACCATTAATAAAGTCCATCTTATGAGGTTGGATCGAAAAGTCAGAGTGAAAGTTTATTATATTTTAATTAATTTAATGAATTATATATATATATATATGATTTGGATAGAAAAATAATGGGAAAGCCAAAAAGAGCAGAAGATAAAAGATTAAAGTGAAGCAATCACACAGATGAATAAGAATAACATTAACATAAATATCATACTTTAAATATACCTATAATAATGACCTACTAAATAAAATAATGGACAAGCAAAGGACCTCCATCAGCTCTCGTCAAAGAGAAAATCATATATATACATAAAATCCGAATATTAATCATAAAAAATACCGGAGGGAAAAAAAGGCCAGAAAATGAAGCAGCCAATGATAAATTAACATAAAATCGAAACGAATAAGACGATGCTAACAAGACGAATGCAACCTGGATGAACAAGGTGGAAGGAAGAAATCCTACGATGACAAGGCAGGGAAGTATTAAGTTAATCACTATTAATTCTTTAAGTTCTTAAGAATTAACATGGATTACATTTATTAGTATTAATTAATTCATTAATTACCAGTAGTTAATATATTAATTAATCAAAGAAATATATCTAATGTAATAAATTATATTAACATATTAGTCCATTTGGGTTTTAAAAATTTCTAAAAGATTAAAAAAATAAATAAATAAATAAATAAATAAATTATTAAAATAAATAAATTAAAATAAAATAAATAATCATCAGCCGACGTTCTCCTAAAAATTTACTATTTGCATGATTATCTATTCCCTTCTAATCTACTCTTCTTGAATTATCATTCAAAAGTCCTGAAGATGGATCCCAGTTGGGATTCGAAAAGTTGGCATGAAAAAGTCCAAACTGTGGATTCTCCCGCAACCAATTCAAAAGATAAATACCACAGATCTCTAAAATCCAGAATGTTTTATTTATTACTTTGTTCAACTATTTGAACAAAGTAATTATTATATCAATGAATGTTTTTGTTTACCAAATAGGGTCATCTATATGCTTGTTTGGGGATGGGGATTATCAAATGTTACACTTAGAAATAGAAATTTCTCGGGATAGGATAGTTATTCATATTTTTACTTTTAGATTAAATCATTCATCCATTACCATTTTATTAGAAAACCACTCATTTTATCCATCCCCTTTTTATTCATCATTTGGAAACTGGTCCCATTATTTCCAGTTGGAGCCGCCACACCAAACAGAAAAGGAGCTGAATTAAGGTCCAGACCGGGTGGTTTTCCCCGATGTTGTTGCAGCGATTTTTGAGGCATCAACATTTTTGGTGCTAGAAGGAGGGCATGAACTATGAATGGCGAGTAAATCAAAACCTATAGACCATTCTGAGAGTAAATCACCCTCCACCTCACCTCGGACCTCCTATTTTCATTCTGGGACACCAACATTCAAACGAGAAGAAGAGGAATCAACTACCACCGCTCAATCCCATCATACTCCAGATTGATTAAGTCCTGAGTCTCCTGAAGTTCAATGTCTCATCCAGAAACTTCAAGGCTTTTCGATATCACCACAGAAATCTGAAGTATCTCAAGGCAATGAGACTTCGTAATTCAATCTACCTCACCCTCTCACCAGACTTCAAAGTGGAAATCTCGGTATTGAACCTACTGAGTTTCCTTTACCAAAAAGAAAAAAAGGCTAAAAAGAACATTGAAGGATCTGACAGTGAGTCCTTTTCTTCATCATCCTCCATTTCATCTTCTCTAGTGCGAAGTCAACCATCCACTCCTCCATTACACATTGTTGTTCAGTAGGGATAACCAACTTCAACATCCCAACCTATTCAATATTCAATACCAACTCCCCCCCAAACACCTGGAATTTCATTAGTAATATCAATTATTATTAGTTCTACGATGGCTTAGAATCCATGGAATAGTCCTGGTGCAGTCATTGTGCCTGGACCGTTACATCCATTACCTGATTATCCTGAGAAATGGTTGCTGAAATTTAATCCAGATGCTGGAACATCAACTGAAGAACATATTAACAATTTCATGTTATCAGTTAATCTAAAAGGAGTAACAAAAGAAGATGTTGTCGTTAGGCTTTTCCCTTATACTTTACAAGGATCAGCTGGGTCTTGGTATTTTTCCCTACCCTCTGGATCCATTACTATCTAGAACATTTTTCAAGAGCAGTTTCTCACTAAGTACGGTTATGATAGATCTTTAGCAACATTAATTAATGATCTTTCAAATCTTAGGATAGAATATAGAGAACCTATCAAGGAATTCAACTCCCAATTCAATAAAATCTTGAATAAGATTCCAATTGACTCCAAGCCAAGTGAGCAAATCAGAAGCGAGTGGTATATAACAGCCATACCTTCAAATATAGCCATTTTTGTAGATAGAGCTACAAAACCAACTTTAGCTGAAAACATGAAAGAAGCACTTGTTGTAGAGAAACGCATTATTGCTTTAGAAAAGAAATATTCTCTTGAAGATAGAAAATCCAAAAGAGTTTCTTTTAAAGACGATTCAAAGAAGAAAACCCCTAAAGATCCATATGATATGGAGGGTCTACAAAAGATCCTCAAAACAATGTCAAATGAAATGGTTGAAATCAAAAAACAAGTAGCAAAAACTTCAACAAAGAAGCCATTTAGAAATTTTAAGAAACGTGAGTCAAAACCACCAAATGTTATATCTAATGCAGACTCAGACCCTGAAGAGGAAGAAGAAGATGAAATAGTCTTACCATCCAATGAACCCAAATAAGAGGAAGTTGTCGAATGCCATTGAATGTGGGACTTCATTTTACCCAATTTCGATACAGAAAATGAACAAGAAGATTTCCCTGTGACTACCAGGAGTAAAGGTACTCCTAAACCTGTTCAATAAATTTCAAAGAAAAGGAGTGCAGGTACCATTACTACAAAAGAAAAGGTTCCCACAAAGAAATCGGTGACAACAACATCTCCAAATCAACCATCATCCTAAAATATACCTTCAACATCTAAGACGTTGGTAGTATCAGATTCAATGGATTACAATATTATTGATGTATGAAGAAGACAAAGGCAAACATTACTATGTTTGAACTTAGAAAACTCAAACATCAGCAAAAAATACTTCTTAAGGAACTAAATGCAGTACCTTCTTCACCTCTTCCTAGCGCTGTGATCTCTAAAGCTGCAGATGATTCAGGTCAACCACCTCTGGTAGAATTGAAGCTACTGATACAATTTTAATCGGAGACAAATCAAATTCCCATACTCCCCCTTTTCTCTTGACTTATGAGATCTATAATCGAAATCTACACAGCTGTTTGATTGACTCAGGGGCATCCTCTAACATAATACCAGTTTCAGTTTGTTCCAAACTAAACATTGAACCCCAAAAGTCTGCAATTCATATTGTACAGTTGGACAAAATCAAGGTCCATGTTTTAGGGGAAATTAACTATGTAACTATCAGGTTATCAGTTAATCCATGAGTGGTTCAGAGAATTGATATTTTAATTGCCAATATACCTGAATTTTATGGTTTAATCTTGAGTAGGGATTAGTCTGAGAAACTCCACAGTTATATTTCTACTGATTGGTCCCATATGTGGCTACCCTATAAAGGAAAGCCAAATAAAATAAAAATCGATCGGGAGAAACATATGACCCATAATGTCACTGAATTTGAACAGGAGAATCAACCAATAGCATTTAATAACAATCTTTTGGGGAATTACTCTTCCGAATCATTGTTTGGCAATTTCACTGCCCAACCATCTCCTTTCCTAGTAAATAATTTCACATCCCAAATTGAAATTTTCTCACAAACTAATAGATCAAGATGTGTCAATATTGCTTAGAAAAATATAAATAAAATTGTTGATAATTCTTTATTTTGGTCACTATACTTTGATGGGTCTAAATCTAGTGAAGGTGTAGGAGCAAGGTGTATTTTAGTTAGCCCTGAAGGAGAAAAATATATGTTATCGTGTAGATTGGAATTTGAATGCACAAATAATATAGCTGAGTATGAGGGCTTAGTTCAAGGACTATATAAAGCTATTGGTCTTAAAGTTAAATATTTGAAAGTGTTTGGTGATTCAGAAATTGTCATAAAACAAGTTAGAAATACAATTCACTCTCTTTCTAGTCATCTCAAACACTCTCAGTCTTTGGTGTAGGAACTCATATCTCAATTTTTAGCATTCAATATTTCTCCTATCCTTAGATACCAGAATGCAGTGGTAGACTTGCTAGCTAATGTTGCTTCTAAACTCCTACCTTCCAAAGATTACAGCCTAGATAGATTTTCAGTATAGTTAAGACCATCAATTCCTGACAATGTCACCAATTGGTGAGTGTTCAACCATGACGAAGACATTTTAAATTTCTTGACTTCCAACAAGTCCTACGATGATCAAATCATTGATGAAAGTGATCATGACCTTCAAATGAAGGAAAAGTAGGAAGAAAACTCAATACCAAAACCAGCGGTTAAGCTAGAAGATCTCTATGATATTAAAGACAGGTTTAAAGAGGTGACCAATCCAAAGCTCCAAAGTTCCACTTTAAGATTTGAATTGATAAACCTAGGTACTGAGGAAAACCCTCAAAACATCAATTTGGGATTAGGACTTTCTTTGGAAGAAAGAATAGCATTCATTAGGTTATTACAAAAAAATAAATATGTCTTCGCTTGGAAATATGATGATTTAAAAACATATGATGTATCGATCATTCGGCATACTATTCCAATGCTTTTTGAACAAAAACCAGTCCAACAAAAGTTAAGGAAAATCCATCCTAACCTAGAGAGTCAAATAATAAACAAACTAAATAAACTCTTGAAGGCTAAGATCATTTTTCCTGTCCGACATTCAAACTGGGTCTCCAATATGGTGCCTGTTAGAAAGAAAAATGGCAACATCAGGATTTCATAGATTTCAGAAATCTTAATAAAGCAAGCCAAAAAGATAACTTCCCTTTACCTACCATGGAGTAGATACTCCATTCAGTAGCTGGTTCTGAGTTAATGTCCTTTTCATATGCTTTTTCAGGATATAACCAGATTTTGGTCCATCTTGATGACAGGCTTAAAACTACCTTCAGAACTAAATGGGGAATTTATGCTTACCAAAAAATGCCTTTTGGACTTATTAATGCAGGAGACATTCCAAAGAGAAATGGATATAACATTCAAAGGATTGATCAATAAAACAGTAGTTGTCTATTTAGATGATATTACTGTATTTTCCAAGAAAAGGTCTAACCATTTACATGATTTAAAACAAATATTTGAATGCTGCAGAAGGTATGGTATCTCGCTCAATCCAAAAAAGTCCTTCTTTGCTCTTAATCAAGGAAAGATCTTAGGTTTCATTGTTTATAAAGATGGTATTTATATTGATCCAGATAAAATTAAAGAGATTTCTGATATTCCATTCCCTCATAACAAAAACTCCATGCAGTCATTTTTGGGTCAAATTAACTTTGTTAAAAGATTTGTTCTCGATTTTTGCTAGATTATTTTACCATTGCAAACAATGATTAAGAAAAATTCGATGTTTAGATGGGGATCTGTAGAAAAAGAAGCATTTGATTCTATCAAACAAACAATAATTAATGCCCCTTCTTTAAGCACCCCCAATTTTTCGAATCATTTCATACTGTATACTCTCGCATCCACCTCATCTTATGCAGCAGTGCTGACTCAGATTAATGATCAAAACTTGGAGGCACCAATTTCATTTTATAGTTCAAATCTTCAAGGTGCTGAACTTAATTATTCAGAAGTTGAAAAGCAAGCCTTTGCTGTGTACAAAGCTATCAGACACTATAGATCCTTCCTTCTAAAAGCTCACACAAAAGTTATAGTTCCTTTTTCGGAAGTAAGACAATTACTAATTCAAAGGGAATTAGGAGAAAAAAGGGCAAATTGGGTCATAGCATTACAAGAATATGACTTAGAAATCAAGCGAGCAAAGATTTTCAGAGGCCAAGGTTTTTGCAGGTTATTAGCAGGAGCATCCAATATTCAAGAATCAGAAGGTATAGAACACACTGAAGAAATCAATCAGATAAGTATCACAGAGCCTGAATCACAATATGTAGACTTGATTTTCTCTTTAAAAAATGGATACGTACCTTCTAATATTTAATATAAAAACAAATCTGCCATTAGATTAAAAGTGAACAACTTCATAATTGTAGATGATGTACATTTTAGGCGGAATTATGATTCAATTTTATTAAGATGCCTAAAAAAACCTGAAGCGCAAAAAGTTTTGCAGGAGATACATGACGGACTAGCAGGAGGACATTTTGGAGCTGATACAACAGCCCACAAAATCATTCATGCTAGATATTATTGGCCTACCCTGTTCAGAGATACTCACGAATACGTAAGGAAATGCCGAAGTTGTCAAATTTCTAGTGGAAGACAAAGAAAACCAGCTTTCCCTTTGCAACTAGTCAACATTGAACAACCTTTCGAGCAATGGGGATTAGATATCATTGGGGAAATCACTCCACAATCATCCAAACAACATAAGTATATTTTTACTGCTACTGATTACTTTACTAAGTGGGTTGAAGCAATTCCTCTGAAGACAACAAAATCTAAAGTAATTATAGAGTTTATAGATCAATTCATTATTACCAGTTTTGGTGTCCCAAATGCTCTTGTTTTCAATAATGCGTCTTATTTCTCTGGGAATTATATGTTTGATTTCGCTATCAAAAGAGGGTTTAAAATGAAATATTTTGTGAATTACTATACCTAAGGTAATGGTTTAGAATAATCCACCAATAAAAATCTCGTAAAAATCATTAAGCGAACTATTGAACAAAATCATAAAAACTGGCATAAATCTTTGATACTTGCACTATGGGCTGACAGAATAACAAAGAAGCAGTCCTACCAACCAATGTATTACTTCCATCTCTAGCCCTAGTGCAGTTTATTGAAAAAAGTCCCACATCTTCTATCCAACTAAGACATGATCAAATTTTAAAATTAGAAGAAGAAAGGGAAAAGGCCAGAATTATACATGCAAAACATCAGCAAATTATCAAGTCATCTTTTGATTCAACTTCATCCAATTCAAAACAATTACAAGTTGGTGATCTAGTTTTGAAATGGGACAAATCCCATGAAGATAAAGGAAAACAAACTAAGTTCTAGAAAATGTGGCTCGGACCATTTCAAATCAATGAGAAGATAGGCCATTCTACTTTCATATTGCAAGATCTATCAGGTAAGAGAGATTCTCTTCCTGTTAATGGCCTTATCTTGAAAAAATTCTTCGATTGAGGAGGTAACCCCTTCTACTTTTGTAAATATTCAATTTTCAGCAAAAATTGTGTTCATAGTTTTTAGGATTATTGGAAAATAAAGTTGTAAGATATATTCCATTGGCCTTTGCTATATTGAAAAGGTTTCTCAAAAGAAATAGTTTTGATATTTACTTTTAAAATGGAAACCTTAAACAAAAGGAAAATTTCTAGGAAATTAGGTATATTTAGATTCTAAAACCCCATTTTTTTTGTGAAATCTTCTCAACATTTAGAATTACTGCAAATCATTTTAATGTTTTCAAATGGCCAAAAATAGTTATCAATATAAAAACAGAAACTTATTCAATCTTAGCATCTTCAACTCTTACCCTGTCATCCCTGCTCTCTTAAGGAGAAAATTATCCATCCCATTCATCAAAGTTTATGATTACTTAGAGTGTAATTCTAAAATATATTTGATATAAAAGATAAAGGGTCTTATTACAAGCCTACTTACCATGATCATTTGGGAATAGTTCAACTGACATTACCAGTATGCATACAAAAACAGGGTAATGGCTTATAATTATAAGACAAGGGGTCTCATCACGAGCCAGCTTGTTCAGTTAAATTACAACCAATGAAAGGCATTGTCAAACAGCTGGCCACCAAACCAGGACAATGGCTTTTTATCTTGCAAAATAAGAAAAAAGAAAAAGAGATACAAAATATGAAGGCATATTTTTGGATTCATTCTTTTAATTATATTATGAAATGGATGGATAATGGGCAATTAAATGGTTAAAAGGTATCCCTGTCGAGACTATCAACAGTTGCTGGTAGCAGAGGCTCTACCTATGACAAAGGAGTCATTATAAAGCTAAGTTGGAAAGGATCTTTGTTTTATCATTATTAACCAATAAAGGCTAATTGAAAACTTAGAATGTATAAGAAACTAGCAAAAATAGCTATTATTAGATTCAGAATTTATGTATACCTAGTTATATTAGAATTCTCCTCTTAGATAAGATTTCTATATAAAGAAAGTTTAAGTATTTAAACATTTTCTAGAGATAACTGTCTCTCCCAGTGAATCACCAATTGTTGTGTTGTACAACAACCCCCCATTTCTTAAAATTTTTCTTTTTAACTATAATATGAATTGGGTCCCTTTTAAATATAGATGTGTGAATAAAATTGGTATCAACTCATCATTCATAAAAAGTTCCAAATGAAACGATATATTATAAACCTTTGAGCAAATATGAATCGGTCTTATGAAATAAATATATAATTCTTTATTATTGCATTAAAGTGATCGCAAGATCGCATATCGCAACAACAAGGAATACATAATGCAAAGACTCATTGGTTTACCTCTATCCGAAAAGTGAATAACTATCGGTTATCGGGAAAGGAAAGAAAGTATAACAAAAGGTCCTCCCACTATTTCTCCGATGTGATATCGCTATCGGCAATCGGGGATGTAGTGCACCACACGTTATGACACCTTTAAAACCTCCCGATGCGATAGGGTGTATTGCCATCGAGGATCAGGGTTTTTCAATGAAATAAATATTACTACCCAAGCATTTCTCTGATTGCAATTCGATAAAGCAAGGCACGAGTTTCAAAATAGATTGAAAAGGCTTGCATGCATTGTTTTAGATTATTATTAAAATCCTTCCCATTCCTGATAGCGATTTACTTGTGATTATCCGCCAAAAAACTCAAGCCACGCTTCAATGAATCATTCGGCATATAAACGATATGATGAGCATTTAAAATGATTGGTAGGTTAAAGTGGCCAATTGATGAAGCAATTATGCCGAGATCTCCCGTGATATTATATCTGCAGCAGCATTATTTTAATCTTTCATTATTCGTTAATTGATATAACTCTTTCATATTGGCTTGCACCACCTATTCTCTGTATTACGTTCATTTTATTCCCTGTGCAGAGCTCTACCGAAGAAACAAATTCAAGCCAAATGGGGAAGAAATCCAAGAGATTTGCGGAAGCATCATCTCCCGCAGTAACAGGGCAATCTACCACTGATCCAAGACTAAGCAAGAAGGGATTGATTTCAGACACTACTTGTCTTAGCCTCGGAAACACAAGCTGGCAAAGCATATATAATCTAATTGAAGCAAAAGAGCCTGAAACGGTATCAGTGCAAGCTACTACAGATTCAACTAGAAAATCAGAGGCTTCCTTGAAGGACTTAGCTGACTCATATCTACAGCGAATAGCAGTTCGAGAAAAAAATCTTCCTTATACAGATGTAGTGCGATGGGTAGTAGAGGAAATCCTTGTTATGAATAGAACATTTTGTACAGTCGACGAAAGAGTCTTCGGCTTGTTCCAACGTGATGATTTAAAAAAAATGTATCACTTGCCTGAACCACAAAAGAAATACAATAAATCATTTCTGGAGAAGTTCACAAGTGAGAATGAAACTAGATCGACCCCAATTCAGGAATGGAGACAGCACCTTACAAGGCACAAACATGAATCTTTAGTTAAGTATTCTATAGATTCATTATGTTTTCCTCACTGTTACGCCGGGGCAATGATGTGTAGGATTTGGGGATTACATGATTCTGCAAAATTCACTATTGAAATGGTTCCTTTAATGGCAGCGGCAGTTACTAGTGAGATAATGGTTTGGGGAAATATGTTGTCAAATAAGTTAGCCACTGTTATTCTCGAGTTTAGAAATAAAACTCGTGTGACTAATAGGTCTATTCCTCCATTTTATTTTAGTGCTTACATTTTAGATACTCTTTGTTTCAACTCTGAATTTCCTGTACTGGGGTAGAGATCGACTCCACAAGACCCAATGCCAATTCACATTTATCACCAAAAGCTGTGGAAAGCACCCTATAAAGACCACCCGTATCAAATTTGTAATGATTTTATGTTGCCTGTTCACTGTGCCATTTTTGACAAGCCTGCCCTGAAGATTTCTTCACAAGCAGAGATTGACCTAACTGCTCTAGTAAACTGGTTTGGAGAGGATAAATTCACATACATAAGGGTTTTTGGTAGCCTTGCAAGGCCTCACGTCCTTCCTCTGTACATACCCGACAAGTTGTTGGCCCAAGAATTAGCCTATCAAATTACGACTGTAGGAACATCGAAGACTCTGAGGATTTCAGAAAAGAAGGCTTGGCCTACTTTTCCTCTGATATGCAGTGTTTATACTTTGCAAAACTACAAGCATGCAGAGAAGGAAGCAGAGAGAATAAACATGCTAAATCTTGGTACCATTCCTAATGGGCGATTCGACCCAAGGAAAGTTGTCTACAATGTGCTTGAACATGCCAAACTCACAAGGTTTGATCATAAGGAAGATGATTTTGATGACTTATTTTCTTCAGCAGAGTCATTATTCCAGGTCCAAGCACTGGCCAAAATGAGATATAACAATGAAGGGCTAGTAGAATTCAATAAGCTCAGAGAACAAAGGTTGGAAACTCTACCTCAGGACTTATTAGCTACTACACCAACAACACAATCAAGCAAGTCTGAATAGCAACTCACTGACAAACCTCCTCTTGCATCAAAGGTTCTGGAGAGAGATAAAGAGAAAGAGCAGGAGAAAGAATAAGAAAAAGTACAGGAGAAAGAGCACGAGGAAGAGCAGAAAAGAGAGTAGGATAAGGGCAGCGAAAATGTCACTGTGGATACTTAGATTGATCCAACTACTCCAAGAATGGCAACAATTTGACTCCATTATAAGCAATCTGGAAGGTCCAAAAGGTGTCGATACACCAAAAATAATAGATACACAGGATACAACATCAACAAAGGTTCTGAATGAAGGAACTAGCAGCCTACCCCCGAGCATGGATTTAGAAATAATTCCAAAAGATCCCTCTGATCAAATCATTTTGCAGGTGGGGGACATACCTCCATTAGATGCCTTTTACGATTCAAAACACAGGGCTGTAGTGAAAAGATAGCGGAAAAGGAGAATACTTGATCAAACTTCCCTGTTTACAGAGCAAACAGAGACAGCTAATGTAGTTTGGAAAGAAGAGTTTGACCATTCCGATGACCTAACGAAGCTTTCTCAATATGTCGGAGCTTATTCGCCAGCCACTATGGAAAAGGCATCAGAAGTGAGTAATCTACTTAAAGAAAAGGACCAAGAAATTATTTTGTTGCAAAGACAACTGTCCGAAGCACAACAGAAAGTTGAACAATTGGAACAACAATTATCAACACAGCAGCAATTAAACAATCAATTGAATAAGTAGTTGCTTGAAGAAAAATAGAGAATAGACTCAAGCACAATACGAAAGAAGAAAGAATTATCGGAAGCATTGGCAACGTTAAAGACGATGAATGAAATAATGGCGAAAATGAAAGATGAGCAAATCGCTCAGCTATCACTTCAAATAGAGAAGTTCAAGAGTCTTCCACAACTTGCCGATTTCAGAGCCGAAGCACTACAAATTAACAAGGAATTGGTGACACAGTTAAGATAGTTATGTCATAACATTTATCTGGTTGAGCCCCTTTGTGATATAACAACATCAATAATTGACAAATCAGTTGATGCTAGACAGGATTTGGAGCAGGCCGACGAGACCCTGACAAATTTTCTTGCTTGGCAAGACACCAATGAAGGGCAGGTAGCAAATCTACCCAAAATCCTAGAATCACACAAGGAGATCATGTTCGTAGAATGGTAGTCAGAGCTTATGAAAGCAGAGAGAGGGGTTTCCAGATGTAGATTATCTACAAGTAACTTAATTGAGTTAATCAATAACACTCTCTATCTATCTAATGTGATTTCACAATCTACCCCAGGTAAACAGTTGTCAGCTAAGACATTAGAGCAAGCTTGCAATCAAGAGTTGGAGAAGAATGGAAGGTTAATCGCATGCATCCAAAGTTTAACATGGGATACCTATTGGTTTTTCGTTGTAAAACCATACAGTCAGAGGGCCACCCTCAAGTGTTTAACTGATGCGATCGGTTCTATCATCCCTGAAATACGTGATGCCACATACTCATCTCAGCTCCATTCTCGTCTCAGCTACCCTCTAGAATTGGAACCGATGCTTGCAATCTGCCAACTCAGATCAAAGGGAGAACAGCCGAAATGATGAATCATGCTATCGACTACCAACAAACCTGCTGTGGAGAACATATTCAAGATTTAGTTGTACCAATTAAGTACAATTTTATTTTTTTAGTTAGTTAGTTTAATTAGTATTTATAGACCCTTTCATGCATTTATAAAGTGTCCTCAGTTTTTTTATAAGACTAAAACCTGGAAGTTGGACTATTGTGCTTCCGGTATATTTTTTATAAAGACTTGGCCATTATTCCAAATTCTAACAAAGAAAGCTTTTATGGGATGTGCACTATTGCCTTTATGTGAAAGTATCTCTAAGTTGGAAAAAGGAATTTGAATGTGATTGATACCGGGAATGATTTACATCAAATATGGTACTATTATCTATGATCTAGTTTCATTCTTTTATGTGAATCGTTATTTGATTACTCTTGCTATCATTGGATATATGTATGTGTTTTCAACAACACTCCTTATATTTTTCACTATTGGATGTTTAAGGGATGTTATTCTTTTAGCCATATATGTATCGGTGATATATAAAGGATAAGTGTAACAATGTTTTATTGATTACTTTGTTCAACTATTTGAACAAAGTAATTATTATATGAATGAATGTCTGTGTTTACCAAATAGAGTCATCTATATCTTGTTTGGGGATGGGGATTATCAAACGTTACACTTAGAAATTGAAATTTCCCAGGATAGGATGGTTATTCATAGTTTTACTTTTAGATTAAATCATTCATCCATTACCATTTTATTAGAAAACCACTCATTTTATCCATCCCCTTTTTATTCATCATTGGGAAACTGGTCCCATTATTTCCAGTCAGAGCGACCACACCAAATGGAAAAGGTGTTGCATTAAGGTCTAGATCGGGTGGTTTTCCCCGATGTTGTTGTAGCGATTTGCGAGGCATCAACAAGACATTAAATCAAGTAGACACCTCTAGTAGGGATGAATATGGAGCCAAGTGGGTAGAGAGAGCACATGCAAACATACCTCTAAGTGAGAGGTGGGGTGATGTGAAGTAATACTATGAAGAGTGTAGAAATTTATGCAGCGTCCATTTAGATGTTTTGTCTCATGGATCATTACCTTGATATGAGACCCCATAGTACACCATAAGGAGATGGATCAATAGTAGTTGATGTAGTCAAATGTTAGAGTGAGAGGCAAAGACTAGTAGCAGTTAGATACTGGGGAGTGCAGAGCAGAGTTGACAACAATGTAGATGACACAGTGAAGAGTCAGTAGTAGCATAGAGTTTTCAGTAGATAGTGTAGTAGCTAGTAGCGGTCATACACACTGGTGACAGATGCATCATGTTGATTTAGTTTGGATGCTTTTTGAGAATTAGAAGTTATAGTAGCAATAACACTTGAGACATGTGTTACATGTAGAAAACATTACAAAGGTATGAAATTGAGATAGAGTTGACTTCATTTCTTGTTGAGATAGAGTGTTGAAAAAAGCAACAAGAAAAGTTAAAAATAACATCACAAAAAATCTTAATTTAATTTGTCCTTTAATTAAATTAGGACTTCAATTGTAATTCTATTCTCATAGTAGCTTGTAGTAGTCAACTAATTTGAGTTGACTTAGTTGGCTTAGCAAATTGGATTTGGAAGTCTATCTAGAGTCATGTAGAGTGATTCCTAAATTTTAAGGGTCTGGGTTGAGTTCTTTTGATTTGTATTTAATTAACTCAGTCTAACTAAGTTATAGTCAGTTAAACTACTTCAATCAATTGGTGGAACTAGTAGAAGGTCTAGTAGTGGGGATCAGCTTGAATGTAGCTTCACTAATCCACCAGTTAGTTGAATATTCACTCATAAATAACTCATGCATTTCAGTTATGAGAAAGACCCAGTTGAGATTAGAGTTATCGGACAATGTACTATCAGTTCTATAATTTTCTGAGTTGTA
Source organism: Pinus taeda (assembly GCA_000404065.3). Classification (NCBI taxonomy): domain Eukaryota; kingdom Viridiplantae; phylum Streptophyta; class Pinopsida; order Pinales; family Pinaceae; genus Pinus; species Pinus taeda. The sequence goes on along the minus strand of APFE030288367.1, from coordinate 15,614 downwards.
CAAATGCTGCATGAAATCAGTAGAATCACTATAATGGATTGCGTAGTTAGGGATGAGACATTTCTCAACTAAATATGGGCTAATTACCTCCGGAATTTCACAAGGAAGTAGGAGCTTCACATGCAATGGAATTGGCTAAGTGTTTCCTTGAGATGTTTTGTGAAGCAGAGAGATAAATTGTACTTTTGCAAGAATTGTTTGGGGTTGAACAAGCATTGTATTTTCTTCTCAGATATTTTGGTTAATGTAATAAATATAGTCGAGGTTTCAAGCATTTTCTCTCCCAAGAAAAATATTGTGTTATGTTCGATTGGAATTCCTCCTTTTATGCTTATTATTTTCATCGATCAATTTTGGTTTCCATTGATGAGTAGAGTATATTGTTGTCTTTTGTTTTAGAATATCACATAAGTTGTTGGATGTACAAGTAAAAATATAAATTTGGGATCTTTCCACAACTTTCCAATATTCATAAAAATACTTTTATTAAAAAAAAAAAACCTTTTAAATATTAGAGTTCCATTTAGGTTTTCCCCACTAAGCCCTTAGTTACTAGAGTCTCATACAATAAAAGTAAATGACAATAAATGAAAAATATTTATAGTAATTGAGGGTGTTACATATCCCGTCCCCCTTATGTGAAACATTGTCCCTCGTGTTCATTATTTCTCTTGAAATAGGTTAGGATATGCTTGTTGCATAAATATTTCATCCTCTCAAGTGGCCTCTTCCGGGCTAAATTGCCTCCACTACAATTTAACTGGGGTGATAACTCTCCTTAATAACATTGCTTCTCTCCAATCAAGAATACACAAAGGTTCTACCAGAAACTCTTTGTCCAATTTGACCTATTTCACCATCATAACACCACCATTAACTCTATCCAATCATTCAATCAAATCATACATCTATAGAAAAAGTCAACCTACAATTTACATGTACATCTTGCTAACTTATGACATGTCTCAAATCATATCTATCTATCTATCTATCTATCTATCTATCTATCTCTATATATATAATATATAATATATATAATATATATATAATATATATATATATATATATATAATATATATATATATATATATATATATATAATAATATATATATATTTGATAGGGAAATGTGAAACACATTATGGATTGGTATATGACTTGGTAGCACAAGTTGGTATGCTACAAGTCCCAGCATTTCCAAAATCTGGAAGGGTCCATAGCATCTAGATGCCACACACATGACCACCCATGTGGAATTCCTTTTAATCCCTCTTCTTCTCCGCATAAAATTTCTATCTATCTTGAGCAACCTTTAAGTTTTGTCACCCCTTCTTCACTTTGTTTTCCATTTATATTATCATATGAGGTCCTAATATTATTTTGTCCTCACTACTACTCCAACTATTAGTTTTTTGACATCTCTTCCCATATAGTACCTCAAAAGGAGTCATTTTTAATGATTCATGGTAGATTTTATTGTATGAAAATTCAATTAAATGAAGGAACTCCTCTCATTTAATTGGTTCTTACATTACATGCAATCTTAGCATATCCTCTAGTCATTAATTCACCTGTTGTCCAGTCTGTCCATCTGTTTGTAGCAGATCTACAATATTGAACTAGATATGAGTATGTAGTCTAGTAAAGAGGTACTTCTATAATGTAGAAGTAAACTTCACATCCATACTCAAAATTATTATTCCTGGCATACCATGTAACCAAAACATTTCTTTCATAAAATATCCGCAATTTGAACAGTTTGCTATGTGGATTTGACAGGTATGAAATGGGATGCTTTGCTCAATTTATCAACTAATACCATGATACAATCATTATCCTTCTTAGATCTAGGTAAAATAGTTATAAAATCTACTATAATAATATCCCATTTCCATTCATGAATGGGTAAGGGGTGAAGTAAACCAGTAGGATGATGGTGCTCAACCTTGACTTGATGGCACTCTAGGCATTTAGCTAAATATTAAGCAATATCCTTCCTCATACTAGGCTAAAAATAATATTTTTTTATTGCAGAAAATAGTTTCTGATAACCAAGATAGACAACATAACGGATTCAGTGAAATTCATCCAACATAAGCTACTTAATCATTAGCTAATTGGGAACATATATTCTTCCTTTAATGGTCAATAAATTGCTATTGTTATTCCATACTCAGATTGTTTTCTAGAATTATGTGCTTGTTTTCTTTGCTTCCATAAAAAAATGCATTCTAGATCCTTTAGAGTAGCTTCTTATATCTATTTTGAATATTCAACCTCTACTTGACTATATGAGATTTCATGCACATGGTGTAATTTCCTACTTAACACATCAGCCACATGATTCTATTTTCCTTCAAGATTTTTTATATCAAAGTTAAATTCACTTGGAAAAGAGGTCCACCTAGTTTGGATTGTATTAGAGTTAAGTTTCTTGAAGAGATAGTTGAGACTACTATGGTCAACCATTAAAAGGAATCTTCTCCCCAACAAATAATGTTTCCATACCTTTAGGGAATGAACTACCACTGTTAGTTCCAAATCAGGAGCAGAATTTGTATTTTCTCATGTTCTTTTAACTTACAAGATTCCCAGGATATTATTTTTCCTTCTTGCATCAAAACTCCACCAACACCTTCTTGGCATGCATTTGAGTAGACAGTGAATTATTTTTCTAGAACTGCAATTTTTAATATAGGGGTCATTGTCAATAATTGTTTCAGATGTTCAATATTGTGTTGCCACTATGTTGTCCACTTGAATTTTATTCCCTTTTTCAAAGAAGTTAGAAGGTAAGAAATTTTAGGAAAACTACCTATAAATCAAAGATAATACCTGGCCAAACCCATAAAAGACTGAACGTCTGCAAATTTTTTTGGGACAAACCATTCCATGATGGTTTTAACTTTCTCAAGATCAACAAATATGCCTTCAAATGAAATGGCATGTCCCAAGCATTAGATTTGGTCCTTATAAAAGTCACATTTACAGTGCTTAGCATAAAGTTGGTTTTCTTGTACGATTTGTAGCTGTAGTCGTAGATTCTCCTTGCGCTCTTCCAAATTCCTCAAGTAAATCAAAATACCACCAATGAAAATTAGGATGAATTTGTCTAAGTAAGGATGGAAAATAAATTTCATCGAACTCATAAATGTTTTTGGGGCATTAGTTTTCATGAATGGAAAGATAGAACAATCATAATGAACATAGTGAGTTCTGAATGTTGTCTTCCAAATATCTTCCTTCAATATCCTAATTTGGTGATAACCTAATCACGAGTCAATCTTAGAGAATGTAGTGGCACCCTTAACTTGATCAAATAAATGGTCAATTCTAGGAAATGAATACTTTTTTCTGATAGTTATCTTATTTAGTTATTGTAATCACTACATTACCAAAAATTTCCATCATTCTTCCTCATGAATATGACATGAGCTAACAAAGGCAACACACTTAGGTGAATGTGTCCTTTCTCAAGCAGCTCTTGTAACTGCATCTTAAGTTCTTATAGCTCACTTATGCTCATGTGGTAAGGATTTTTTACATTGGTGTTGTTCCCATGATTATTTCGATAGTAAAGTGAATATATCTCTTAGGTGGCAGCCCCGGAATGTCTTCTGAAAAACATTATCATATTCCTAGATAACTGGTATGTTTTCTAGAGCAGCTATCTTATCCTTAGAATTAGTATAGCCTACCTATACCACATAGATTTGATAGCCCTTTTAGATAAATTTGCTTAATTGATTAGTTGTGAAAGGTCATAACTTAATGGGCCTTTTAATACCTTTAATTTTTTGTCTAACACCTTCATCAATGAGGAAATGAATGGTTTTATCTTTATTGTTCATTAAGCACCAATGTCCTTCTAAAAATGCATACCTATTAGCACGTCATAGGACCCTAACGACAACATGTTTAGATTTACTTTAATTTGTTTACCCCTTCTCAACACGATAACCTTATACCTTAGTAGTCACCTTTCCTTTTCTAAATGACTCAACTCAGCTACTTTTGGACTAACATAACCCATAATTGTGCCTGCACATATCAAAACAGAGACAGAGCGGTTAGTAATTTTATCTTCAAATTCTATAATTATTGGTTGATATTTAGCCTGATGATCTTCTAATGGGGCATTAATTCTCGGTCTGTTTTTTTCCACCTCCCAAACTGTAGAGGATTTTTGCATATTAGTATCCAACTCTGTTCTGGTATGACCAGGACAATTTTTATAATAGTTGGTATTGGCTACATGGGGCCTGGCCCAGGTTTAGTGTTAGTTTCGTGCAAGTCTTTAAGTTCTAGGGCTCTGTCTATCTAGCCCTTTATTCTGCCCTTCGATACCTCCATGAAGGAGTGCCATTGACCTCTGTGTAGCCCTAACCTGTAGTTCAGCTACTATTGCAGTACTAACATAGCGTATTGCATAGATTCCCAATTTATCTCAAGTGTCTTACTTATCTTATTAAATGATCACAATTAGCACCGTCTAAACATACATTCTTATTTACGTTCAATTAACCAGTGTAGTTACATACATTCATCCATCACATAAGCATTGTAAATGAAATTAATACATAATAATACAAGATGCATTAACAAGAAAAAAAGACACAAAATTTGTAGAATCCTTCTCTTTATTGATATCTTCAAATGATTATAGACTCTATCTGCCTTGCGCACACAACTACAAGGGTCTGCACACTCAGCTACGGACTTCCACCCTAGGCCTCTGTGCACTCAGTTGCAGAGCCTCTATTTACACTATGACCCGAAACTTAGACTTCTGAAGACTTCTTATTCTTCCAAACTTATTACTACTTAGAGCTTACTTACATAGCTCTTTTTATACAATCCCATGGTCTGTGTTCCATGGGTAGATCTTTATAGCCAACTTTAAACTTACAAAATAAGGGTGGATAACCCTTTATGACTCATGACACCTTCACGCTCTACGACCATAAAATTTGGAGACTTTACAACTTTGTTACAAAACTTGACCAAAATCATGAGCTTTTAGCCCCAAAACTATCCTTGGGGGATCCTATTCCCAATAGGCCCTGAACATAAACATCGTGACTCGCCCTGAAGCCACTATGCAGGCATGGAGATCTTAGCGCGAATACCTCCTAGCCCAATATGTATGACACAACCTTGGCAGTGCACTATGTGGCCGCCCACTTCATGTCTTCAACCATCTTCTCGGTCACTGCTCCTGAACTGTTGGCCTGAAGCTTTTGCTGATTTCCTTGTAGATTCACAAGATTTCCTTTAATAGAGGCTATAACCACATAAGCCTCATTTAGCTAGGGTTTCATTCACGCCTTCAGCTCTACTTCCTTGTGTTGTGCTGCATCCACCTATTCTTTTAGGTGCTTGGCCTCGTGCCGCTTTTCTAGTCTCTATGTGAGCACAACGGTTCACACTATGCCTTTGACCTCATCACAACATTGTTGTAGCTCGCACGCTTTTGTCTCCAGACACTATACATTAGGGTCCTCTTGTAAGCTCGTCAGGACCTCGAACGATTGTTTAAAGAGGTATGCAGACCGCTACTGCACTGTCAACCGCTGCTATTGCCTTTGTGACAGTAGTTGCATGTTGCTCCTTTTCTTCTATCAAGGTTGAAGGTTGGGCCTTCAACTGCAATTCAGTAATATGAAGGTTTAGCTCCAACTAAACCCTTGCCATATATGTACAAGTGTCACACACCCCTGTAGCCAAGTTGCAAACACGTACCTCAACTCATTCTTTCTTAGGAATGGCCAACTTTGGGACCATTCAGTATGCCTCCTCCACGAACTAAAGTATATGCTTACCTTGGTTGGTCACCTCGGTCATGACGATGATGGAAAAGTTTCTCTATAGTGCTATCTGCTCATTGTTAATGCGCTTCTCACTAATCACTTATCGGGCATGGTTCTCATCAGCCCTCAACTCCGAAATTACTCCATCCTCCAATAGGTGGAGCGCCTCGCTAGGGACCGCTGTCAGGTTCAACTTTAATCCCTTCAGGGCACTAACAGTGGGCTTGTTAGCTTCATTTCCCATGGTGAGTGCTCTATAAGGTAGCACCATTGTGTGGGAGGCCTTCACGTAGCATCTCGACAGCTTTTGAAGTGTCGATAGCAAGGTCGGTGGACACCGTGCCAGCTTGTGACGCACTGATATGAAACTCCTGCTGACTTGTCTCGATAGCCCCTAATATTAATTGTTGTTGTTGCTCAAACTATTATAGGAACTCCACGATGACATCTCGCACCGTGTCACTGATTTCATGCAAATCACCCTCTATGAGGGTGATTGGGTCTAGTGATGTCTTAGTCACCTTGGATTTCTTTTTGGACCATCATTTCTCCTACTCCCTTGGATGCTTGATGTGGGTGGATGTTGCATGTGGGTCCATTCCGTGTTGCTCTGTCTGCTCATCCATCTCTTCCTCTGTCTTAGGTGAAGGTGACCTTCGGCCTTTGTCAAAGTCCCTTTCTATTCCACCTTTTTGCTTCTCCATATATTGAATGGCATCGTGCTCCACCTGGGCCTTGTCAGCAGCCTGCTTCTTTCTCTTTTTAGTGAGTTGCGCCATCTTGAGCTTATCCTCCTCCTTCTTGTGCTGTATGGAGTACTTACTCCCTCCTGTGGAGCACTTGGAAGGTATGCTTTTGACAAGCAATCTAGTGGTTTTTCAATAATAATTGTAACCTTTTCTGCATTGTGAATTCAAAGAAGATAAAGGATTTTAATAAAATGTGCAAGAGTTGACAAAGGAAGCTAAATTATTAATAATTGTCGTTTTTATTTAGGAAAACGTGGAAGCAAGGAGTTGTCATCCAAAAGCGAGAAGCAGAGGAATAATAATTGTTGTCCCTCCAGAGGGGAACTGGATGCGAACAAGATCGAGCAAATCAGAACTAAATATTCTAGGGAAAGAATGCGGGATACCAAGTCCGCGAACGCGAGGAAGAAAAGAGAAGGATTAGCCGATTGGTGAATCCCTCAGGATCTCCGATCCTGAGGGATCACTGCTTTACTTATCTTTTATTATCTACATACATCCGTCATTACTTTTATATAAAGGAACAGCGTCATTGAGTGAGGGACCACAGTTTTTATAATTTTAAGTTTCAGGACAAACTTTGATCATTGAGTCTCACTGAGACCTGATTTTGTTATACTCTGTTGATGCGATTAATATAAAAGACTTCGTGTTTATTTCATCTCTACGTCTAGAGTAATCTAAGGCGGTGTACCATTGGCAGTTAAGGGCCCGGCTTCGAAGGACACTTGCTTTTGTATCATTATACGGTGATTTGCGTGTGGTTTGTTTATCTTTATTACTTAATAATCTGATACATCTTTCATATGATATGCTATGCTCTGTTATAATCAATATATGAATGATTTCTCCATATAATGTCTCTACATTGTACAATTGGATCTATTCAAGGTTGAATTGCATCTTTAACCAGCTCTTTCTGTAACATAGTGTCGGTATGAATGTTACTGTCATTGGACCCATGTGAAATAATATTTGTGGGACTTGAAAGTAACGTTACTCTATTTAGAAACATAGTCATATCATTCGTTATTCTCAGATTGCTATATTAGTATAAAACATGTACATACGGTTGATGGTTGCTATTCCATAATTCATCAAGGATTGTTGTTCCATTTTATTACTGTTGTTCCATTTTATTACTGTTGTTCCATTTTATTACTATTGTTCCATTTTATTACTATTGTTCCATTTTATTAACTGCTGTTCCATTTTACTGATGTTCCATTTACTGTTGTTCCATTTCCAGTTTGCTATTCCATTCTGCCTTCTGCCGTTTTATTTACCTGCCTTTGTTGTTTTGGCATGAGAGAAGGTCTAAGGCTGTAGTGAGCCTCAGCAAGACGTTGCCTAGCTCCCAGACCTATAAGTCCATGCTCTAAATTCCTTTCTTCATCAGTTTCTAGAGGGATGGGTTATTGCTTCCGTACCCTTGATTGATCAACTGTTTTGTGTGGTTCCATATTTTGGATTCGTTTAGTTACAGCTTAGCATCTATTTTTGTTTGTATCTTCTGAATACTATACTACTAAGCATTACTCGGACAAATAGCCTCGGATTGAGCTACTTTTTGCAATAACAAAACGTTCCCGGATTGACTTATTAATGTGGAATAATTAGAGGTGTGAGAGACCCTAGTTATAGCTCTACATTTTGGCGCCGTTGCCGGGGAAGGAGTATAGTCATTTGCCTTTACAGAGTAGTGCATAACTCTGCTAGGGGGGAGTTGGATCTTAAAAACGGAAGGTAAGAACCTGCGTATGGAGCATGTAAAAGCCCTGCTCCACCATCCGCTCTCTTAGCAGAATTGTTGGTTGAATAGGATTTAATAGTTTTTAGAGTGCATGACTAAGCAGAAAAAGCTAGCAAAGAATATCAAACCTCCAGTCAAACCTGAAAAAGCCAAAGGACCGGTGACCCTTGGCCGAACAACCTTCATAGACGAAATCTATAAGAAAATTGAATCTCATTCGTCGGTAGGCCTTAGAAAAATTAATTCTAAACAGCCTACTAGCTCCCTTTAGGCCACATCATCACCATCTGGATCCTTTGCTGAGGTGCATAGTCAGACGGATGAACAGAACTTTCAAGAAATTGAAAATTCTGTGTCAAAACGACTGCAGGAAGGGAATTTAATCAACCTTTGTGAAGGAGAAGGGGAAACAGGGGAAATAGGAGAACCAAGGTCTCCTTCTAGGATAATCCAACTGTTAAATAGCCCAGATAAGGGGACCGCGGTCAAAGTTAATATTGAAGGCACCCCATTCCCTCAGATAGAAATCCCATATAAGGGGAGTGTCATTAAAACAGTCCCTACCAAGGTCATTCCTTCTCAACCTAGGAACACCCTGCTAGAAATTCCGGAAGGTTATTGGCACATATTTGATCCTATGGCGCAGAATCAGCCAAATACTCAAACTTCTACATTGCAATATCCTATAATAGATTCTACTGCAAATGCACCCATGAAAGCGATCCCTCTTCAACACATCCCGACGTTTCATGGACTCACATCAGAGGACCCCGCTGCATTCTTATTTGAATTCGATGTGCTATGTAGAGGATATGATTACACCACTGACCCCTAGAAATTAAAACTATTCCCCTCCACTTTGAAAGGAGCAACTCTGAGATGGTTTATGGGTTTAGGTGGTGGAGTCATAAAAGACTGGGAGAAAATGAAAGAATCTTTCCTCAAGAAATATCAGGATTACTGTAGGTCGAGAGAACTAGAAGATGAAATTTTCCAAATGACGGCCAGACCAAATGAAACTTTAGAGGAAGACGTAGAACGTTTCCAGTATAATTTACAGAGATCCCCCTATGCATCGCAACCTCTACCTGATAATGTGTTGAAAACTGCATTGATTACAGGCATGAAAGAACAATGGATTGAAACATTGAATATCATGGGCAAAGGGGATATTTACCAAGAGAATTTTGCTGACATCATTAATTTATGCATCAGGATTTCAAGAGGCAGCACAAGGATAAAACCAACAGAATATGATCGGTTTGTTAGAGATAACAAAATATCAACAGAAGAAGTAACACGTGTAGAACTAGGGAATTTATTAGAAAATTTTAAAACTGATATTCTGGGGACATTAACTACACAGCTTGATATTGTGCAGGCTAAACAAAAGCAGATGGAGGCGGAACAAAATCTGGCGATTTTTTGCCCCCGATGCAGAAGAAAACATAGCCACAAGGAATGTCCACTAGATACAGTTCAAACATGTGCTATCTGTACGAAAGACCACCTTACTGAGAGTTTCCCCTCACTTCCTAGATTGAAGGCAGTATACAAGGAAGCGGAAGAAGAACTAGAGCCAAAATACTTTGTTAACCAGCATCGCCAATGGCAACCTAGGCAATCTGGTATGTTTTCAGACCCAACATCTTCTTTCCAACCTCGACAGTATAACGCTCAGCAATATGGTATGTGGCAAAACCAATCTACACCCCCATTTTCGAACTGGTCATCACAGTCGTTTCCTTCTCCAAATCCTTGGATGAATCACACAGGCCAATTCGGCTGGCCAAATTTTCCTTATACCCCACCGTATTGGCAGAATAACTCATATTCTCCACAATGGATTCCCCCTACTTTACAAGGTTCACCTTGGCATACAAATTGGCCAAAATTGACATATCAGCCAATAGGAACTATTCCACTCCCTCAACCGACTCTGCCAGCCTTACAACAAAACCCCCAATCTAATCTGAGATGGCAACTCCCAGCCCAACCCAATCCGAATCCTAATAATAGACCGGTCCAATCCCTCCAAATCATAAAAACATCAGAAATCGGACCTGACCTAAGGGAGTGCAATGATCTTCAGTTATGATCTGGACGTATAATAGAAATAGAGGGAGACAAAACAATTCACATTGAAGATCAGTTACCAGTAGAACAACCGCTACAACAAGAGGGTGTAAATAAAGAATAGATCCATCAACAAGCAAGTACATCCTCTCCTCCTTTCCCGGAACGATTAGTCATACCACGACCAGTAAAATATCCAGACTTTGACATTTTGGGAGAGTTACAAAACGTGTACATAAAAATACCATTCCTCCAAGCCATTCAAGATATTCCTATATACGCAAAAACTATAAAAGAACTGTGCATAAAAAAATCAAGGAGGAATACAACCACTAACCCTAGAGTCCAAGTAGTCAGCACTTTATCTAACTTGTTATCTGGAAAAGAGACACCTATCAAATATGAAGATCCTGGAAATCCAATTGTAACTGTCGAAATCTATGGAAAAACCTTGACTAACGCTTTAGTTGATCTAGGAGCTGCAATCAATATTTTGACAACCTCTACCTGCCAAAAGCTTGGCATCACATCAGTAGAACCTACTTCTACTTTGCTAGAATTGGCAGATCGATCTGTAGTTCGACCAGAAGGTACTCTATACGATGTCATGGTTTCTGTAGATTCCTGGGAATATCCAACTGATTTCCTGATAATTAATCCAAAAACCCGACTGGATGGACCTCCACTAATTCTAGGAAGACCTTGGCTTGCTACTGCCGATGCCTACATTGGTTGCCGACAGGGAAACATGACCATAACTAAAGGACCAGATGTTAAAAATCTAGTTCTATATCCTCCAGCACATCCAAGCCTTCCAATGATCAAAACTAATAAGTATCATGTGTCATACCTTACTAAGAATATCAGATCCCCATTGACTGTACAGAAGGCTTTAGATTTTAAGGACCAAACAGAAGATGATGCCATCAATAACTTCATCAGTCAAACTGAATCTAGATCTCACACACAGTGTTTCATGATAGAAGCAGCGTTTGATAGTGAGCTAGAAGAAGACCCTTTGAAAGATGCACATGACCAAACAATACCAGTGACTGTCATTGCCAACAGTAAAGTATTGGAAATTGAACCTGGTAAGACTTTGAATATCAACGCTAACCTTACATCAGACCAAGAAACAAAGCTCGTTAATCTGTTACAAAAATATCAAGGAGAATTTTCGTGGGATTACCTTGATATGAAAGGGATTGACCCTCAATTATGCACCCACCACATCTATATAGGAAAAGATGCAAGACCTGTTCGTCAGCCGCAAAGAAGACTCAACCCCCATCTAAAAGAGGTAGTAAAAGCCGAACTTCAGAAACTTTTAGATGTTAATTTTATCTATCCCATCTCCGACAGTAAATGGGTCTCGTCCCCTGGTGGTGGTACCCAAGAAAAATGGAAAATGGAGGATTTGCGTGGATTACAGGGAGTTAAATAAAGCCACACAGGAGGATCACTTCCCTCTCCCATTCATAGACCAAGTATTGGATACTCTGGCAAGAAATAAATTATTTTCTTTCCTGGACGGCTTCAGCGGATATAACCAAATCCAAATTGCCCCTGAAGACCAGGATAAAACTACCTTTACTTGCCCGTGGGGAACGTTTGCCTATTGAGTTCTACCCTTCGACCTATGTAATGTCCTTGCTACATTCCAAAGAGTTGTCCTTAGCATCTTTGCAGATCTAATAAACAATGGACTTGAGGTGTACATGGATGACTTTACACCATATGGAGATGATTTTGACCCAGCTTTAGATACCCTAGAAAAAGTCTTACAACATTGTATCGCTACCAAGCTTTGTCTGAGTAACGAAAAATGTTACATGATGATGACAGAAGGGCTCATTCAAGGGCACTATATTTCAACAGCTGGCATCCAGGCAGACCCGGCCAAAATCCAAATTCTTTTGCTTATCCCTACCCCCACTACTCAAATAGAGGTACGCAGTTTTCTTGGATTTTCTGGGTATTACAGATGATTTATAGAACATTATTCACGTATTGCTGCACCTCTCTATGCTCTAACTGGCAATGTTGATTTCTTGTGGACAAAAAAATGCAACCAGGCTTTTAAGGAATTGAAGAAGCTTGTATCAATAGCCCCAGTCCTTCGAGGACCAAACTGGAATTTACCATTCCAAATCTCATTTGATGCCTCGGATACAGCAATTGGTGCAGTCTTGGGGCAAGAAGAGGACAAAAAACCATATGCTATCTACTATATTAGCAAAAATTTATCCTCTGCCGAACTGAATTATACTGTCACTGAAAAGGAATTCCTGGCTGTAATACATGCCGTTAACAAATTTAGATATTATATCACAGGCTTTCCCGTTGTGTTATATACAGATCATTTTGCTATTAAATATTTGGCAAATAAACCTGTTACGAATGCTAGAATAACCAGATGGTTGATCTTATTGTAGGAGTTTGATATCACCATCAAGGATCGACCTGGCAAGGAGAACCCTGTAGCCGATTTTCTATCACGAATACTGAAATCAATTGAAACAGCAGCAGTGGAAGATCAATTTCCCAATGAACACCGGTTTGATGTTGTTGTTCGAACACCCTGGTCTGCTGATGTCGCCAATTACCTTGCAGTAGGTAAGCTACCAAAACATTAAACCCCTCAGGAACGTAAGCAGATTTTTCAGAAGAGCACTCGATTTTCGTGGATTGGAGGCCATTTGTTCCATACAGGGGCAGATATGCAAATTAGGAGGTTTATTCGAGAAGACGAAATCTTTGACATTTTAAAAGCTTGACATGATGGACCATGCGGGGGACACTTTGCTGAAAAGAGAACAGCACACAAAGTATTGCATACGAGATACTACTGGCCTACAATTTTCAAATATCTGAAAAAGTTTGCACAAGCCTGTGACAGCTGCCAGCGAGCAGGACGACCTGGCCAAGCCGATGAGATGCCTCTGAGACCACAATTGGTCATTGAGCCATTTGAACGTTGGGCTCTTGACTTCGTCGGACCCATCACTCCATCATCAAATCAGAGGACATACATTCTGGTGGCGACAGATTATGTTACTAAATGGGTCAAGGCCAAATCATTGCCTAAGGCTACAGAAGACTCTGTAATACAATTCTTTTTCCATTTGTTTGTACGTTATGGACTTCCGAGAGAACTAATCACAGATGGTGGACCACAATTTGTTGGAAATAAATTAGCTGCAACACTTAACAATTATCATGTTCCAACATAAGATCACTACCCCATACCATCCACAGGAAAATGGGCAAGTAGAAAGTAGTAATAAGGTAATAGAATCAATCTTAACACAAACCATTCCATCGCATAGGCGTGATTGGGCCGCTCGACTACCTGAGGCACTGTGGGCCTATAGAACCACATGGAGAAGTACTACAGGCTATTCACATTATCAATTAGTGTTTGGAAAACAACCAATCTTCCCCATAGAATTCGAAATCCAAATGCTACGAACTGCACAGGAAGTCGGCCTAGATCTGAGTGAGGCGCAAATCAATCGATTACAGCAGATTAATGAATTGGACGAAACTAGGCTCTCTGCATTACAAAGCACAGCATTAATTCAACAGCAGCGAGCTAAATGGCATGATGCACTTATCAATAATAAAGTCTTTCATGAAGGAGACTGGGCTCTGTTATACAACTCTCGGTTTCAGGACTTCCCGGGGAAACTCCAGACGCGATGGTTAGGACCATATGAAATCCAGAAGGTACATGATAACGGGACCCTTACCTTGATCACAATTGACGGTTCTGGATATGCATTCAAAGTAAATGGCCACCGAGTTTCTCTCTATCGAAATCCGCTCACTCGGGAATCATTCTGTCAGCAGCTACGACAAGATAATGATTTGGAAATTTTAGGAGGGGAAGCAAAATCTTCCTCACCTATAACTTAAGAAATTCATTTTTTTCATAACTTGTACATAACATCCTGTATATATGCTCTTTTGATTTTCTGTTTGCGTTCTAAATATTTTTGTTGTTCCACTTGTGTGTTTTTGCTGTTCCTTTTCAAAAGGAATAGCATTCGTGTGTTTTTTCTCTTCCTTTTCAAAAGGAACAACGTTCGTGTGTTTTTGTTGTTCCTTTGCGAAAAGGAATAGCACTGGTGTGTTTTTGCTGTTCCTTTTCAAAAGGAACAACATTTGTGTGTTTTTGTTGTTCCTTTTCAAAAGGAATAGCATTTGTGTGATTTTGCTATTCCTTTTCAAAAGGAACAGCATTTGCGTGTTTTGTTGTTCCTTTGCGAAAAGGAACAACACTTGTGAGATTTTGCTGTTCCTTTTGCGAAAAGGAACAGCACTTGTGAGATTTTGTTGTTCCTTTGCGAAAAGGAACAACACTTGTGTGTCTTTGTTGTTCCTTTGCAAAAAGGAACAGCACTTGTGTGATTTTGTTGTTCCTTTGTGAAAAGGAACAACACTCGGGTGATTTTGTTGTTCCTTTGCAAAAAGGAACAGCACTTGTGTGATTTTGTTGTTCCTTTGCGAAAAGGAACAGCACTTGGGTGTTTTTGTTGTTCCTTTGCGAACAACACTTGAGTGTTTTGCTGTTCCTTTGCGAAAAGGAACAGCATTTGAGTGTTTTGTTGTTCCTTTGTGAAAAGGAACAACATTTGAGTGTTCTGTTGTTCCTTTTCAAAAAGAACAGCATTTGAGTGTCTTTGCTGTTCCTTTCTCAGAAGAAACAACATTTGTGATTTTTCGTTGCTCCTCTCAAAGAAATGGTATCTTACGAATGGATTCTTCTCTCAAGAATGCCATCGGCATGTTTTTGCCCTTATTGGGATGCTTTGCGACCATGGTCTCCTCAATCTTTTATATATAGCAATCAATTTATGCAATGAACATAAACCATGATATATCGAAATCAGCACATCATAAATCGCTATTACTATGAAGCCAGTATGCATAAGAGGACAAGAGGAGGGACATGAACTTTTCATCTTCCCTGTCACTGTCTTATTACCGAACCCTGGTTGGTGATTTTTATCATGACGATTTCCTTAAAAATATTTCTTGATTATTATTGAGGAGTAAGAACAAACGATTTATATCTGTCTGTTGGGATCATAAGACTTCTTCCACCATTCCCCGCTCTTAAGGAGTGCGGAACCACCCTTATGTCGAAATAAACAAAAAAAGAGAGGTGCTCTGCAAAAGAAAACAAAAACAAAATATGAAATTGTCAAATGCAGGATAGGGG
>APFE030288366.1:0-14245 GCA_000404065.3 Pinus taeda | reverse complement strand
TCATTTCAATGAATATAATTAAATTACTAAAAATTAATTCTAAAAATGAGAAATTAATAAAGTTAAAATATAATTTGAGTGTAATATTTTCTGATTGTCTTATATATATACATCTCATTCTTAATTCTACTTAAAGCTTAAAGACCTTTTGTCATTATTGTCTACACTCAAATATCAAAGATTTGGAAAATGACAATTTGTGAAGTTGAAATTGGCAATGTGATTCCTATTATTATTGTGTTATTATTAATCAAAATAGTTGTTATAGTTGTTATAATTGATACAGGTGAAAATTTTCATTTTTATTTAGAACTAAATATTTAATATATTCATATTTTATTTATATCTCTATGTTGGATGTTTTAAAATTTTTTAATATATTCATATTTTCATCTCTAATGACGAGGATTTAGTAGTGTCCTCGTGTGGTTATTTATATTTCAACGGAAATGTCTCCCCATCTATAGTTGCAAAATTGTGAAGTAGTAAATTACTGCAGAAATTGTCTCATCGGGACATTATGCATTACAAATCACTCTGATATCCTTGTGCATTAGAGATCAATTTGATATCATTTTATACTGCACAAG
Source organism: Pinus taeda (assembly GCA_000404065.3). Taxonomy (NCBI): domain Eukaryota; kingdom Viridiplantae; phylum Streptophyta; class Pinopsida; order Pinales; family Pinaceae; genus Pinus; species Pinus taeda. Next base: position 13,655 of record APFE030288366.1, on the reverse strand, counting down.
TCAACCTCAACAAGCTCTCCTCTTAATATTATGCAAGCTACCCCTATGTATTGGGTATTAATATAAGTATTATTATTATTTTACATAATAATTATTTGTATAGTTATTTGTCTTCAAAGTAGTTTATTTCATAGAAAAGTGTAGCTCTCATTTGAAAGATGGCAAATTTCAAGGGACAACCATGGGTTGATTGCATATTTTTCTAGCGATCTTCTTCATTATACATTGGTGAAATTATGCATATTTTTTCAACTAGAAAATGTGTTTTAGTAGCTGGAAATTGTATGGTATAGGAGGCTTTTAACTGTAGAAATTCCAACCATCTATTTCTTCAAATATTTTTTATCTTTTGCATGTGCTTTTAGCTGGAAATCATATTGTTTATGTTGGAAATTGTATGGGGCAGCATGTTGTAAATTGTGATGAGATGTTGTGAATTTCATTTGTTTTTTATCATTACTATAGTTGCACTATTTTCTTTTTCCATTGGGGTTAGTGTCTTATTTGGTGCATCAAATCACCCGCTAAGTATTGATTATTGCAAAAAATGGACATTTCCAACTTATTTTTTACTAACTTTTCACTTTGGCAAATACAATTCGTTGAAAATTTAAAACGTTACAAAAATGGTGGTGCCATTTATAGTTTATCCATCTATCCATCAACAAATTTTTATTGTTTTTACTTTAATTTGGCAATATTTAAAGTAAGTGGTAGGCACTAAAAATGTCACTTTGCATAATACATATTGTGGTTATGTGTCTAGCCAAGTTGGTCGCGAATTCCAATTTCGCTCATTCACACCAATTGAACTAGCGTCCATCTCATTTCAATGCACAAATGCCACCATGAAAAAGTTCTTAATTGAAGAATATTTTCATTGTAGCGTTTTTGCATCCACATATGATGCACCATAAAAATAGTAATGGTAGCATTTTATCCAGAAGTGAGATTCAATTTCAGTGAGTAACGTCAAATGAGCTAGCAAACACTTCTCGTTGAAGAACCTTTTTGATACTTTCCAACTTATGCATGTTTACATTTTCTGCGGAGAATATTCTTTGGGTAATACATTAGCTTTCAAGCACCAAGATAACAATTACTTTGCACCCAACAAGTGATTGTATAAGTAACATGAGTAATTAATTTTTCTCATATGTAATATTAGGTTATTTTCTCGTGCAAACAAGCATGATTATCTTATTGAGTATTGAAGCATTTTATGTTCTTCACTTGAATGTATCGAACAATTTGATATTTTTTCTTGAGAGTGTTGATATTAATAAAATAGCTCCCATATGCATTGATGATTCAAGCATCAAGATAATAATTACTTTGCACTCAATAAACGATTGTATAAGTAACATGAGTAATTAATTGTTCTTGTATGTAGTATTATGTTAATATCTTATGCAAACAAGCATGATTATCTTATTGAGTATTGAAGAATTTTATAGTTTTCGGTTGAACATATTGAACAATTTTATATTTCTTTCTTGAAGCTGTTGATATTAGTAAAAGAGATCTCATATGCATTGAGGATTCAACATTGAATTATATTATTTAAGTGCAGAAATTTTGGTGATGGGATTACAACTACCCAAGAAATTAAATCTAAATCAAGAGACAGAATTCTACTCTACTGCTCTGCGAAAAGTGATTCATAATTTAGAACAACATGCACAAACATGCATCATCAAGTACACAGGTACACATATGTTTCTAGGGGAAACCAATTGCTAAAAACCCGTTAAGCCCATTTTTCATTAATCTAGTGAATTAAGAAACAATTACGATTATGATCTCTTGCTCTGAGGACAAACTGCAAGAGTAAACGAATTCTCACTCTGCCTGCACTCATGTTGCCCACACTTGCATTGCCTGCACTCACGCTGCCTGCACTCTCTCTGCCTACAATCGCACTACCTGCACTCGCTCCTATTTCATTGTGCAATTATTTAGGATTTATCACCTGACCAATACTCTAAATTGTACACTCAATCTAGTATATAATTAATTGTACACTGACTTGGAATCTACACCAAAACTGATCAATTCTAATTCTTACATGCATGATCTATTTTATGGTTGGTTGATTGATCAGCTAACTGGATGATCTTTGAGTTAGACTATTGTCTCACAGCACAACTGATCTCCAATTGGCTCTAATAACTATTAGAACTAGTTTAACTGAGTACAACTGAAAATAACTCGACTAGATTGTTATAATTTAGAAATCAACACATCCAAGCTAAATTCCAAGCCCACCAACTCAAATTTGGTGTTCTAACTGAGTAACAAGAGCCATGTCACCTGAGTGAACTTCCTCCAAGTTGTTTGCTAATGTGGAAATTCAATTTTTCTCAATTTGACTAAGGCTAAACTCAAATTGAACCTTTCTTTCTACACTTCTCAACACTCCCTCTTAGTAAGAAAGGAATTTTCCACCACCCCTATCCAACACCTGTGGAATGTACTATAGCACTACCTCTCACTTTTGTTGCTGCTACTGCAACAACTAAAACTAAGAAGCATCCAAAAAGAACATTGAATCAACAGTGTCTCTGCAATTGTCTACTAGGAAGATTATGTTGTTGTTGACTCTACTATTGAGCCTCCTTCTCTGTTATCAAAATTTATTTGCACTCCTCAATATCTGACCAACATTGATCCTCCTGCTATTCAATAATGTGGGCCCTTGTAGCAAGGTAATGATCCATGAGGAGAACACCTTAATGGATCTTCCCCAAATTTGTACAACTCTGGGACTAAGGATCTACATCGCCACAACTCACTCTTGGAGATATAGTTGCATGGATGGTGAAATATGATCTATTGATATTCTTTCTATTGTTGCTCTATTTTTTATTCTGCGTTGTTGTTCGCTCTAATAACTATTAGAACTAGTTTAACTGAGTACAACTGAAAATAAATTGACTAGATTGTTATAATTTAGCAATCAACACATCAAAGCTAAATTCCAAGCCCACCAACTCAAATTTAGTGTTCTAATTGAGTAATAAGAGCCATGCCACCTCAGTGAACTTCCTCCAAGTTGTTTGCTAATGTGGAAATTCAATTTTTCTCAATTTGACTAAGGCTAAACTCAAATTGAGCCTTTCTTTCTACACTTCTCAACACTCCCTCTTAGCAAGAAAGGAATTTTCCACCACCCCTATCCAACACCTGTGGAATGTACTATAGCACTACCTCTCACTTTTGTTGCTGCTAATGCAACAACTAAAACTAAGAAGCATCCAAAAAGAACATTGAATCAATAGTGTCTCTGAAACTATCTACTAGGAAGATTGTGTTGTTGTTGACTCTACTATTGAGCCTCCTTCTCTGTCGTCAAAATTTATCTGCACTCCTCAGTATCTGACCGACATTGATCCTCTTGCTGCTGAATAATGTGGGCCCTTGTAGCAAGGTAATGATCCATGAGGAGAACACCTTAATGGACCTTTCCCAAATTTGTACAACTCTGAGACTAAGGTTCTACATCGCCCCAACTCACTCTTGGAGATATAGTTGCATGGATGGTTAAATATGATCTACTGATATTGTTTCTATTGTTGCTCTATTTTTTATTATGCATTGTTGTTACAACTACTAAAATAATGATTTTGATCTCCCTATATCCTGAAGTCCTAACTTCCATAGGGATTCTCACTGTAAAACTTGACTCCCTCTGAGTCTCGATTTCCCTCTGGGAAATATCTCTACTCCTCAATATGCCAATATCAATGGTTACATGTCCTTTTTTTGTCCCTAAATATTGGCTCAATGATCTTCCCACTAACAACCTTTTAGCTCCATTAATAAGTTTGTACATAGGGTCTTCTAGATCTACCCTGAACTAGGGCTCCATAACTTTGCCTCCTAATAGCTCATTAGTTCTTCAATGATCACTGTACATGAGAACTTCAAGGAATAGTTCTAATGTGATTTCAGGGCTCTAGTACCATTCAAAAATTTTAGTGATAGAATTGTAACTACTCAAGAAATTAAATCTAAATCAAGATACATAATTCTACTCTACTACTTTGCGGAAAGTAATTCACAATTTAGAACAACATGCATCATCAAACAAACAAGTACACAGATGTTTCTAGGGGAAATAAATTGCTAAAAAACCCTTAAGCCCATTTTTCATTAATCAAGTGAATTGAGAACAATTACAATTGTGATCTCTCGCTGAGAGGGAAAACTCCAAGAGTAAACTTATTCTCACTCTATGTGCACTCGCGCTGCATGCACTCACTCTTGCTAGACTCACACTGCCTGCACTCGCTCATATTTCCTTACGCAATTCCTGAGGATTGATCACCTGACCAATAATCTAAAATGCACACTCAATCTAGTACATAATTAATTGTACATTGCCTTGGAATCTACACCATAGCTGAGCAATTCGAATTCCTTACATGCATGAGCTATTTTTTGGTTGATTGATCAGTTAACTCGATGATATCTGAGTTAGGCTATTGTCCTACTGCACAATTGATCACTTTTGGAACTAGTTGAACTAAGTACAAATGAAGATAACTGGACTAGATTGCTATAATTTAGAAATCAACACATACAAACTGACTCCAAGCCCACTAACTCAAATTTAGTGTTCTAACTGAGTGACAAGAGCCATGTCACCTCAGTTGACTTCCTCCAAGTTTTCTTATGATGTGGGAATTCACATTTTCTTAATTTGACTAAGGCTAAAGTCAAATTGAGCCTTTCTTGATACACTTCTCAACACTCCCTCTTAGTAAGAAATGGATTTTCCACCACCCCTTTCCATCACCTATGGAATGTACTATAGCATCACCTCTCACTGTTGTTGTTACTAGTGTAACACCTACAACTAGGAATCATCCAAAAAAACACTGAATCAACTGTGTCACGGTAACTGTCTATTGGGAAAATTATGTTGTTGCTAACTCTACTACTGAGCCTACCGCTCTGTTGTCAACACTTCTATGCACTCCTCGGTATATGAATGAAACTAATCCTCCTGCTATTGAATATTGTGAGCCTCTATAGCAATGTAATGATCCATGAGGAGAACACCTCAATGGACCCTACCCAAATTTTTGGAACTCTAAGACTAAGGATATACATCACCATACCTCACTCTTGGAGGTATAGCCACATGCATGGTGAAATATGATCTACTCATATGTTGCTACTACTGATTTGTTGATGCTTTTGCACTGTTGGTACAACTACTGTAATAAAGTGTCTGATATCCCCATATCCTGAAGTACTAACTTCCATAGGGATGCTCCCTCTCAAACTAGACTCCCTCTGAGTCTTGATCTCCCTGTGGGAATTATCTCTGCTCCTCAATCTACTAATATAAATGATCATAGGTAGTTTTTGTGTCACTAAACATTGACTCATTGATCTGCCCACTAGCTGCCCTCTAGCTCCATTAAGAAGTCTACACATAGGGTCTTCTAGATTTGCCCTTAACTAGGGTTCCATAACTCTGCTTCCTAACGACTCATTAATTATTCAATGATCAATATACATGAGGAATTCAAGGACTGGTTCTAATGTGATTTCAGGGCTTTAATATCATGTAGAAATTTTGGTGATAGAAATGCAACTGCTCAAGAAATTAAATCTAAATCAAGAGACACAATTCTACTATATTGCTCTTGGGAAAGTAATTCACAATTTAGAACAACATGCACAAAAAAACATCAACAAATACATAGGTACACAAATGGTTCTAAGGGAAAGAAATTGTTAAAAGCCCCTTAAGCTCATTTTGCATTAATCAAGTGAATTGAGAAACAATTACAATTCATATCTCTTGCTCTTAGGATAAACGACAAGAGTGAACTTGTTCTCACTCTGCGTGCACTCATTCTTCATGTATTCGCACTACCTGAAATCACGTTGTCTACACTTTCTCTACCTGCACTCCCACTGCCTGCACTTACTCCTATAATCGAGCGCAATTCCTGAGGATTGATCACCTGACCAATACTCTAAACTATACACTCAATCTAGTATATAATTAATTGTACACTACCTTGGAATCTACACCATAATCAAGAAATTTGAATTCCTTGCATGCATGAGCTATTTTTTGGTTGATTGACTAGTTAACTGGATGATTCATGAGTTAGACAATTATCCCACTTCACAATTGATCTCCAACTCGCTCTAATAACTGTAAGAACTAGTTTAACTGAGTACAACTAAAAATAACTGGACTAGATTGCTATAATTTAGCAATCAACACATGCAAACTGGACTCCAATCTCACTAACTCAAATTTAGTGTTCTAACTAGAGTGAAACGAGCAATGTGACCTTAGTTAACTGGCTCCAAGTTGTCTAGTACAGGAAGAATGCTTCACTCTAGTACAGGAAGAATGCTCTAGTATAGGAACCTTGTTGCGGTACAGGAATGACAACTTGGTATAAGAAGGGAAATCTTAAGGAAGACAGACATCCTGATTAGTTGGATCATTCCTCTGTCTTACAACCATAATGAAGAGAATCTCAAATAGTTATTTTATCGATTTAGATTGTTCCTGATTAATTGAGAGTTTCCTTTATTTGAATTTTGCAAAGCACATTCTTTTCATTCAGCACTAGATTTTTCTTGGTATTCATTGTCGTGTGATCTATCCTTTCGATTCTGAAATTTGTAATAAAAGAAGTAGGAATGAAATTAGAGAAGGTTCATATCATTTCTTGGCATTTCCTGTGCTACGCCTCGAAGTATACGAAACCTTGGGTTGACAAATTAAGTGTTGAAATAAGTCTTCTTAACTGCAATTTGTTAGGTCCCTATAATACTAGTGATTCCCCCATTACTATTGTCATTGTATCCCTTATTATTATTGTTGTGCCCTTATATTATTATTGTTAGGTCGGCTTTGGCTATATTATGACCCCTTAGACTCCTATATATAGAAAGGAAGTTTTTTCATTTGAATCATCCAAGAATTGTTCATTTTTGTAATGTAAAGGAGGTTTCCCCCTCGAAGAGGCTGAATTCTAAGGCTTTGATCTTTCTTTTCTATCTTTTTGTAAGTTGGTTTCATAACATTTGGTATCAGAGCTTTGGGTTTTAGGGTTTTGCTGCTCCAAACAGGTCATTGTGGCAATTTTTTATTTTTTTGCAGGCTCGATGCTAACAAAAAACAACCATTTGAGATGATATCATGTTGAACCTTGGGTCCAAATTTCAAATCTTGTGTCACTATATTGTCGGAGATATGATCTAAGGAAGTTAGGGTTTTTGCAGGATCCATAATTTCATCTTAAACAGTTCATCGTGGAAGTTTCACTATAACTCTTTTTCTACGAAGTTTTAGAAGCAAAACAAAAATCCCATTTGCGAGAAAATCTCTATGAACCTCTGGTCCGAATTTTAGATCTTGGCTTGCTATATTTTCAGATATATGATCTAAGGAAGTTAGGGTTTTTGCAGACTCTCGAATTACATCCTAAACATGTGACATTGGTAAAATCATCATAACTTTCTCTCTGAGCATCAGTTTGAAATTTAGTAAGAAGTTACAGAAATAGGATGGACTATATTTTGTTTGGGTATAATTTTTAAAACCTAAGGTCGAAATAGTAACACGTGACTCTTCCTACAAGTTCGCTCTACTGAAAAAGTATATAAGAAGGCCATCCTAGGAGGTGGCGCATAACTCTTTCTTGGAGAATCCAATTTCAATAAAACTGGTGGCATTCGAAAGAGGGAACAAAGTGATACTATAGGTTGCAATTTTAGAACTTGGAGATTCAAAATTACAAAGTTACAGTCGTTTCAATATCAAGCTCCTACAAAGTGAAAAAGGTGTGTAGTTTTTTTTAAATTTTTGCATAAGTTGGGTTTGAAAAATTAGTTTGAAGGAATTCAAAGGGAATAGTGAAGCTTTATTATCAGTAATTGATGCCCCGAAGAAAGAAAATGGAAACACCTAGTAAGTAATCTGGAAGCTCTAGCATGACTCATGAAGAAGAGGAAGAAATGCAACATGATATATCAAAATTACAAGACCAAGTGCAAAAAATTTTACTTGCACGAAAAGTAACAGAAGCTAAGATGGACGGTTTAAAGAAAGATGTAGAAGCTAAGATGTATGGCGTGGAAGCTATTAGGTTCCTATACCAATAGGAGTCATAATTTTTGAATGATTGAGATTAAACCGTGTAATATGTACATACCTTTGCTTTCTGCAATTTTTTTCCATATTCAAAAAATTAAAAAATGTAAAGAGGGTATGTCCTTAAAGAATAATTGAAAAATATGAACCCTAAGAGAGGAAAATACCATGAAAGTGAGCAAGTCAAAATGCCACTTCTAGTTACCTTGAATGCAGATTAAAAGATTATGTGCAACTTGTACTTTATGCCACAATCCATGATAGTCAAAATGTTTAACCTTGGTTATTTCATGCTTTCAATTTAATGTTTATAGATAGAGAATGAAAATCTGACCAAACAGTGTAATCTTGGTAGATAATTAGATTAGGTAGAGTAAATAAAAGGAGCTCAACTATTTAATCTGAGCCCCTGGATATAATAAGGTTAGACTTAGTTAGATTACTATTGTAAAGGAAAATAAAATTGTATCATAAGGGTTTTCCAGCTTAAGTGCACCCTAATAAAGAGAAGAAAAAATGGTAGGATGAGTAGGTGGGTAAGTAGAAGAATGGTTGCAGAATTGTGATGATTGTTAGATAAGAGCATTTTATTCACCTTCATCATCAAAGTTCTAAGTATGGATGAAAATCCAGCATGTATTAAAGTTCACAAAGTCAAATTGATTAACCTCCCTCACTCATTACATTTTTCACTTAACTAATTTCCAAGAAAAGTCTTAAGTACTTAAAATTTTAAGTCAAAGGGGCTCGGAGCATTTCTCTGACTTCTGGAGGGACTAGACCCTTAGCCCAATGACTTATAGGTCCTAAGTACTAAAATTCCCCTCATGAACATTCACCCCCTTCAATTCACTCATATTCCCCAACAAATCCCTTTTCCTAAGTAAAAACATCATTTCCCTAAGGAAAAGTCATTTTCCCCTAATAAACCCCTTTCTCTAAGTATAATGTGTTTACAAAAATCAAATAAAGCAGATACATTATACTTTAGCACTTTCATTTCCATATTAATTTCTAACTTTATAATTATTAATTCTCTAAAGTGAGTAACCCTTACTGTATAGTTATATAGAAAAAACCATTTTATTAATACCCCGCCCCCAAAAGGTTTGAAATATAAACTTTACAAAACCCCTACCCAAATAAAAAGATTAATTAACCGGTCTGCGGTTAATTAATAATAAACCTCGCCAATAAAATCACCCCTGACATCCTTAATCTACCATAATCTATTGATTAACTTAATCCTGCCGCTCTTAAACCTTTGTCGAGCCCCTTCATTAAACTTCATGTCAAAGCTCCACCTCGATCACCATACGATCGACTTCGTTTGATCCAATGGTGGATGATCATATCAGGCAGCCTTCGATGTCTGACCTTTACCCGCCCGATATGGTTGTTTTCCCTTAGGCCCCCGGTGCTATGTGGCGCCCGATGAGTGGAATCGGGCGGCCTTCCCTCAAAACTGCCCATGCCTCATAAGTGGTGCAATGGCCCTTCAATACCTCTTCCCTGCCATTTCGATAAACTGCCATCCATTCATTTAATTGACTTTCGCGCCATATTTCGAAATTCTTCCCATTAAACCTTATAACGTTAAAACCTGTGTTTTCATGATTTTCACTCGCTAACTATGTAAACCTATGAAACCCTCTAGCGCCTCCCTAAATCTCTGCAACATGATTTCACCATTTGTTTTCCGCCCAAAACTCTATTGCGACCCCTTTCCCAGTCATCCCTGTGCCAACGAGCCATCACGCACCCTTCATGAAGATTTGTGTTCTCTTAAACAATATTGAATTTTTCCAGGGTATCAAACTAAGATCATAGCTTGGATAAACAATTCTGATACTAGTCACAGAACTGGTTTATTCCAAGAATCAACAGAAAACCTCATTCAGAACTTGTGCTCAGAGGATGAACACAATTATACAAGGAAACAAGGAAGAAGACAACTACACAGAGCATTGACAGTCAAAATAGAGCAACCAGAGGAAGAATACAGTTACAAGACAAGTGAACAAAATATGCATGGACTTAACTTATATCCACTACCTGATACTGATATACACAAAAATAAAAGAATTTACTAACGAAATACACAGTAAATAGTAAAAAATATATAGTGGAAGGTAAAAACACAGTGGGATTGGTGACAAGTCATCATAGTCAAAGTGTATCAGGGTTAAAGTGTATCAGATTGAAGACCAAGTCAAGTAAAGTAGCTATCATGAAGACAAACAACAGGGAAGATAGTTATAAAGCATACAAATTCATGTCAAATTGAAGAGAGATGAAAAAACAAAGCGGTAAAAGTAAAAGGTAAAAGTAAACAGTAAAAATAAACATGGAGGTAGTAAAGGTTAAACAGAGATGAAAACACTTTCACCAGCAACAATAAAGTTGATCCAAAGTAAAAGTGAAAAAACAGTTAAAAGAAATTTAAGGTTAAAAGATAAAATCAGAGCAGAAATGGTACATTATTAAGAAATTCCCTGTTTAAGTCATAGTTTTACAGAAAATATTATGGAAAATCCAAGATGTATTTTGCGAAACTAGAGGAGGTTGTTGTTCCTAAAAGGCCAATCTAAAAAAACCTATTTCACGTTTTACACAGGTATTACCAAAAGGGATATAAGTGAATGTCTTCACATCCTATGTTTTGGACTATGTATAGTTCTGTTTTAGACATACGTTTGCAGAGAATATTGTGAACAACTGGAGCAGAATTTTGGGAAAATGAGAGAGGTTTATCTCAAAAACATTCTTATCTACAATAACCTCTTTCATGTTTTACATATATATCTCGGATTGAGATATACAAAGGTATCACTGGACCCCAATTTTTCAGAATTTCTAGGGCAGAATGCACAAAGGAAGGAGGCAGTTAGTCACTTGGAAGCCTCATCATCAATTAAGAATTGCTATCAAATTAAAATTTCTCTTCTTAGTCACCCTCAATCAATAAATATAGTGCCAAATAGATTCATTATTTTTGAGTGTCCTTTATTTAGGTTCTATTAATGTAAAGCAATTTGAGATATTTGCAAAACCAATCTTGATATTTTTTCAAGATATTTCAGTTTAGAATTTGTATAAATACTTCTTAGTTTGAAGTATTTGGGGTGGATTCAAATACATTTCTTTAGACATTTTCTTCTCAAGTTAAGGAGCTATTGTATTAAGATTGAATTGGCTTGCTGGATCAAGGAATAAAGTAAAGACATTTCACAAGATTCTTGTGCACCATAGAAATCAAATAAGTATTATCTCTCATGTTTGTTATTGCTTTCTCTTCATGTTTATAAATAATCACATGTGTTTCTATGAAATCTGAATGGTAAACTAGGAATGATATTTCAGAATTAGCTTTAAAAGCTCTCTGTGTTGATTATTTACATTCTCAATGTTTTCTACTAAACTATCTTAGTTTGGGAATTCTTAATTGCTCCCTTACTTTCGTAGTTTACCCCCTTAGGTCCATAGTAAAGGATTCTTAATTGCCCTTTGCTACTGATCTCCTCCTACTCTTCATCTTGATCTTGTCTAAGGATTCTTAATTGTCGTTTCACCCTGGTTATGACTACCTCACCTATCTAAACCTGTAGATTTGCCTTTTTCTTTGCTAGCCTACCCTATGAACTCCTCCTTTAGTGATTGATCTGATCCAGTGAAGCCATCCATTGGTTGACTCCATATCCCAATGGCTTGAAGGCCTTGTTTTATCCATCTGTTCTTAGAATCCCACCACCCAACCAAAATCAAAACCTTATGAGCACTAAGGACTAGCCTAAAATTCCACCCAAAACAATGTTAAATTATAAAGAGAGAGCCCTCTCTGGACTTAGGTCGGCTAGAACCTAAGTCAAAGATTGGTCTGTGGTTACCTTAGAATTTTCTTTCTTTAACCTTGAGAAAATTCTGAGTGATAACAGAAGCTAACATGGATTGTTTAAAGAAAGTCGTAGAAGCTAAGATGGATGACGTGGAAGCTAAGATGGATGGCATGGAAGTTAAGATGAATGATTTAAAGAAAGGTGTGGAAGCTAAGATGGAAGATTTGACAAAACTTCTACAAGAAATGCACACTAATGGTGAAAGGGTAGTAAAGGAAATAGATGATGAGAACAAAATAAATTTTAATCATGATTTCATAGACTAAAAATTGGATTGAAGAACCACCATATTTCAAAGATCGATATTTGGAAGTTTGATTAGAAGGATCCTGCAACATGGATACTATATATGGAGCAGTTTTTTGATCTCCATAATGTCCAAAACACACAAAAGGTATCCATTGCAACTTTATATTTGGAACCAAATCAGTTTGTATGGTATCGATGGCTTTTATCTCATAAAAAAATTGTCACTTGGGCTATTTTTATGGATGAAATGATAACACATTATGAGGATACAAAAATAAACACCATTTTTAGCCAATTGATAAATCTCAAACAAAAGGGTTCAATGATGGAGCACATTGAGGACTTCCAAAAATTGAATATAAGGGTAAAAGACATTCCAGAGCAGCATATGATTGATGTGTACATAAGGACTTTAAAGGATAACATCCAACATGAGGTTCGCCTTTGGGAACCTGATTTATTAGAGAAGGCATTTAGGTAAGTAAGAAAAATGGAAAGAAAAATTATTGCAACAATGAAGCCTACCACTCACAATCATAGAGATGGAAGTGTTGTTGCCCCTAGCCATCCACAACTTACAAGGTTGACACCACAACAATTGGAAGAAAAAAGAGCAAAAGGGCTTTGTTACAGTTGTAATAGAAAATACACTAAATGTCATAAGTGTGCTGAGAAGAAAATATTTTACATAGATTGTGAAGAGGAGGAAGAAAAGGAAGAAGAAATGTAAAAAGAAGAGGATATACACTGGAAACAAACCCTAGAGAAATAAGAAATGAATCCAACCATATCTTGTAATGCATTGGTTAGAATTACAACTCCTCAAACTATCAAGATAGAAGGGCATATCAAGAAGAAAAAGTTAATAGTGTTGATTGATTCGGACAGTACCCATAATTTTATTCATTGTACTATAGCCAAGGAATTGAATTTCTTCCTATATCCAGCACCAGAGTGTGAAGTGATGGTTGCAAGTGGAGGAACGATAACTTGCTTAGGAAAGTGCCATAATATCAAGCTATCCATGGGAGAATATGTATTGAATAACCCAATGCTTTCCATTCCAATGGGTGGTGTTGATATTGTACTAGGAGTCAAATGGCTACAATTCTTGGGTACAATATCTTTTAAGTTTCAAAAACTTTTCATGAAATTTTCTTCAAAAGGAAAGGAAGTTGAATTAAGGGGTATGACAGGGAAACCAGGAAGGATAATTAGCTCTAACGGAATGACAAAAATTCTAAAGAAAGAACAACAAGGCATAATTGCACAATTATGTTCACTAGAGGTTCCCGCATCGAAATCATCTATTTCTCTAGATCTCCAAAAAGTCTTGGACAATCATTCCAAGGTATTTGAGACTCCCAAAGGCC
>APFE030288360.1:0-24285 GCA_000404065.3 Pinus taeda | reverse complement strand
TCGCGTCGGGTGGTGACAGATGGGTGATAACCTGCATGGAGAGGAAAGTGCGATGTTGCGATGCGATCTGGCTTTAAGATTCTATAGAGTGTAAGTTTTGGGAGGAAAGAGCAAGTAAGTGGATGTGAAGGGCATTTGAGGTTTCGGAAGGGGTCCGATTACCTCAGAGGGATTTTATACTTTGGAAGGAGTCCATTGTATCTGGGAGGTGGTTTTGGAGGTCAAGGGCTCTTGCTAAGTTTCAGATAAACTAAGCAATTCCCAGGAGTACTTATGGTTATTTTTCAACCAGGGGGAGGGATATTACGTAGGGGGATTTTACTTAATATTAATAAGGGGATGGGAAGAATAGGGAGCTAAATAGTAATGTTAGTGGTTAATATGGAGATGGTAAGAAAGTGCTAAGTTCAGGAGAGCTTAGGCTGTTACAGGGGGGTAGGACCATGCTTAAGAGAAAATATGGAACAACTTTGAGTAAAGCAGATCTTTACTCAAGCCAGTGTTATGAAGATGATGGAACTTAAGAGGTGTCAAGCAGATTTTGACCTCTTTTGGGGAAGTTAGTTAATGATTGGGGAAAACAGAGAAGGGGAGTCAGTTATACCTCTTTTGAGCTTCTTGCATACAAATTCTTGCTGATTGTGTCCTGAACGATATGACACCTTAAAACCTGGAACTGGTCAGCAATTTAGGATTCAACAACCTCAGAACTACCTACCCAGCCTACTTACCTAGCATTTTTTCTTCTTTTGTTTGGGGGTGCACTTAGACTTGCAAACCCGTCATTCATTTTTCTTTCGATGCTTTCTTATCTACATACTATCCTTTTTTCTTCCAGAGCCCAGATTAAGCTGTTGGACTCCCCTGCTTCTCTACCTATCTAAGAATCTGCCAAGATTAAACTATTTGGACAGATTTACAATCTCTATATTCTAAAACAGGAAATTTAAACCTAGGGAGACCAATATTAAACTGTTTGGACCTCCCTTTAACTGAAAAATGGCGATATCAGGATAACTTTACAAAATTTGGAAGGCAATTGAATGAATTTGAAGTAGCCTTCTTCACTTGGAGACTGTTAAGCAAATATGGAGCATTGCAGCGAGCAAAGTATGACATATTTGGCCTGTGAAATGCCAATCATGAAAAATGAATAACCTGCTGTAGCAGGAAGCTAACAGTGGCTCCACTCGGGGATGGCTTCTCCTTGTGAGAAGTCAAGAACAGCAGGTCAGAACGCCTTGGTTTTTAGTTTCTTGTTGTCTTGTGCAAAACTGTTTTCTCCGGGTGCCTTATTTTCCTACCTACTTACCCTCACCGGTACTTACTTTACCGTTAGGTGAAATCAAACAACTAGTGCAGCCATTTAAGCAACTGAGAAACAAGATGAACTTGCTGACTGATATTTTCGGAATGTGAAAGCATCATTCGGGTACATGCCCTCATAATCAAAATTGTGGCATCTACCGGTTGCTGTTGAAGTATGTGGTCTTCACTGAGAAAGCACGCTAATGAAATTGGGTTAAGCAGAAGTTCCATGTAGTCTGCAATGGGATCAATAAACTTATCATGTGGGAAAACTTCTTCTGCGTCTTCTTGGTCAGACGGAGCGGCTGCGTCCTCAGTGGTAAGCATGGCAGTCGACCATTTTGTCTCTGTCTTGTCAATAGAATCATGCAAAGTTTGTAAATCAGCAGGTAGTAGCATCTCCTCCTAAGTTGGGGACGGGAGACTTTGGCATGATTCAGGGTCTTCTTGGCCAGATGGAGTGGCTGCATCTTCGGTAATAATCCTAGCAGCTAATCCTTCTGTCTTCGCCTTGAAAATCGAATCATACAGAATCTGCAGGTCCTCAGGCAACAGTGTTTCCTCCTGAATAGGGGAAGGGAGACTTTGGCATGAATCCGGGTCTCTTGGGTCAGACGAAGTAGTTGCATCTTTGATAATGAGCCTAGCAGCTGATCCTTCTGTCTTTCCCTTGGAACCCAGATCATACTCAAACTGTAATTCAGGAGATAGCACTATTTCCTTGTGAATTGGGGGAGGAAGATTTTGGTAAAACTCTTGAGGGTCGCGAAAATTATAAGACTGTATCTGAGCTCCCAAGAGTTCAATTTAATTCTCATATTTTTCAACAACCAACTCAAGGAAAAGTTTATTCCGGCCGCCTGGTATTTTTGACAATACCGCTCTGAAAAATTCTTCATTAAGCTCAAACTCTGATAAAATTTCTCTGCATTCATCTAAAACTTCATCAAATGGAAGTTCCTCCTAGGATTCGGTCATTCTCTCTTATTGTTAATACATGGAGCACTTGGCTGTAACATTTGGTTCGTTCCTCAGTGGAGCCTTTGATTGAAATTGAAGTGGAGTCGCCTGGTGGATGCCTAGACTCTGAAGTGCCTGATCTCTGTCCACCATCGAAGACCACAACTAAGCGTGACAAACTTTGAAGAACAGGAGCACTTTCTCCAGTGGGGTTTAAAGATGAACAAAGCGCTTGAATCCCCAATGGAGTACGCAGGTACAGGTCGACCGAGGCTTTTACAAGTCGGTTTCTTCCTCTGTAGGGCTGCAGACTGGTTTCATAAATTTATCTGAGGAGGTCCCCAGCGGAGTGGCCATTATGTTATCGCTCAGGTTGTCCCTAGTGCTCCTAAATAGGGATACGGCCGAGGTAACCACAAACCAATCTTCTGATTGCATGTTCTAGCCCACTTGCAATCGGAGAGGGCTCTCTCCTTTTGTTTAAACCTTACTTGATGATTTTAGGCTAGCTTTCTGACTTCAAGGGAGTGTTGACTATGGTTGGAGAGAAGGTAGGATTCTCAAACAAAGAGGCAAGGTAAGGAGTAATAATTTTCGAACCATTGGGCATGGAGTCACAGATTGCGGTTTGCGAGCGTTTTCTTGGTCACAAGGGGATACGGAGCGGGATAGCCACACAGGATACAATTTTGTATCTGCTGAAAGCACGGAATGGACATCAGGGATGAAAGGCAAAGGAGAATCATTTCATCATGCTGAAAAAGGGGAGAAATGGATGAATGGGATCCAGGAGCAGTTAAGAATTCCTAAACATGCACTCATATGTGAAAGAAACAGCGTAAACAAGATCATTTAAGAATACATGCTCATAACTATTTCTGAAGAAAACATTGAGAAATGTAGAAATTGAACTTAAGGTGTAATGAAACAAATCTTAAGCTATTCTTTTTTCCTGCAATTTAGAAGGCGGTACGGTGGCAAAAAACATAAAATTAAACAGAGGAGAGGAACACTTATTGGATCATGTAGAAGCACAGGAATTCCGTGATCATTCCTTGGCCAAGAGAAAACATCAAGTAGTTTCCCAATCCATTCTTTCAGCAATCCTTGATTATGGAAATTATGACAGTTACAGTGCGTGTCTCTGCTCGAAGAAAATGCTGGAAAGAAGACTGACCAACAACTACTACCAACCAACCAACCCCTCACAACATTGCTCAGGGTGGTATTTATAAGCAAAATATCGGAAAGAATCATTTACAAGACCTTGACAGGTCTGCTTTAGGAACTTCTTCAAAAATCTAAGTGTTGCTGGAATTAAATGCAAGTAAATCTTTTGGCTGCGCTGGGGGCAGCTGGATCGGAACAGGTGACGAGGTGGCCCTTGGGGGCCAGATGCGGTGCTGCTAGAATGATTGTGCTTCGGGAACTGCACCTCAGCTCTGGTGTGAATTAAATGTGCAATAATTACGATTTGAGAGCTTCAAGTAGTTTCGCCCTCTTTCTATGAATCTGCTGGAAGATATTAAATTTTCTTCTGCTTCGGGCCGCTGCTCAAGATATTCGTTGATACTCTTTGCCGCTACATTGATGGCTTCCGCCATCGACTGATACTCTTTGACACGCTTGATGCTTGATGATTTGATCTGATACACTTTAAACTCTATGATTGATCTATTGTTGTCTTTAAACTGGATCCTTTTGGCACGATCGGGTGATTTTCAGGCTTTTCGGCGCGCAGTGGGCTAAGAAATCAAAAGATTCCCTGAAGATTCCTCGAAATGGCCTATTTCCCGTAGCGATGTGTGATTATCGAAAACTGTCTCTGTTTCTTGTTTTGGAGCTCCGAAGTGTGATTTTTCTTCCTGCGCGAAGTTTCGGCTTTCTGGCTTCTGACGTCAGCATGACGGCGGCTGTACGGCGGATGACGTCAGCTGTGGTGGGTCCCTGGTACAGAGCGACGTGGTGAGGTGCTGATACTGGAGGTAATGCGATGAAGAAACTCCGATGCGATCGCAATATCGCATCGGCGGGGAACGGAGGGTGCTTGAGTTGGACACTCGGCGCTTGCGACCGCTGACCGCCGATATCGCAATATCGCATTGGGTGGTGACAGATGGGTGATCACCTGCATGGAGAGGAAAGTGCGATGTTGCGATGCGATCTAGCTTTAAGGTTCTATAGAGTGTAAGTTTTGGGAGGAAAGAGAAAGTAAGTGGATGTGAAGGGCATTTGAGGTTTCGAAAGGGGTCCGATTACCTCAGAGGGATTTTATACTTTGGAAGGAGTCCATTGTATCTGGGAGGTGGTTTTCGAGGTTAAGGGCTCTTGCTAAGTTTGAGATAAACTGAGCAATTCCCAGGAGTACTTATGGTTATTTTTCAACCAAGGGGAGGGATATTACGTAGGGGGATTTTACTTAATATTAATAAGGAGATGGGAAGAATAGGGAGCTAAATAATAATGTTAGTGGTTAATATGGAGATGGTAAGAAAGCGCTAAGTTCAGGAGAGCTTAGGCTATTACAAGGGGGTAGGACCATGCTTAAGAAAAAATATGGAACAACTTTGAGTAAAGCAGATCTTTACTCAAGCCAGTGTTATGAAGATGATGGAACTTAAGAGGTGTCAAGCAGATTTTGACCTCTTTTGGGGAAGTTAGTTAATGATTGGGGAAAACAGAGAAGGAGAGTCAGTTATACCTCTTTTGAGCTTCTTGCATACAAATTCTTGCTGATTGTGTCCTAAACGATATGACACCTAAAAACCTGGAACTAGTCAGCAATTTAGGATTTAACAACCTCAGAACTACCTACCCAGCCTACTTACCTAGCATTTTTTCTTCTTTTGTTTGGGGGTGCACTTAGACTTGCAAACCCGTGATTCATTTTTCTTTCGATGCTTTCCTATCTACATACTATCATTATTTCTTCCAGAGCCCAGATTAAGTTGTTGGGCTCCTCTGCTTCTCTACCTATCTAAGAATCTGCCAAGATTAAACTGTTTGGACAGATTTACAATCTCTATATTCTAAAACAGGAAATTTAAACCTAGGGAGACCAAGATTAAACTGTTTGGACCTCCCTTTAACTGAAAAATGGCGATACCGGGATAACTTTACAAAATTTGGAAGGCAATTGAATGAACTTGAAGTAGCCTTCTTCACTTGGAGACTGTTAAGCAAATATAGAGCATTGCAGCGAGCAAAGTACGACATATTTGGCCTGTGAAATGCCAATCATGAAAAATGAATAACCTGCTGCAGCAGGAAGCTAACATACCCCACCTATGATAAATATTTCATTCTATCGTGCAGGCTTTCCGACAATGGAAACATTACATTTTGATGTTACACCCTCCTCCCACATCTACCCAAACAATCATCCAACTGGGGTAAAACATGCAATGAGAGGCCACTATGATATGATTCAAGCTCCTAAGTCACATTAAAGAAGTGGAACCAACGGGAACACACCATAAAAACATTCAACATCAGCTGCAGGACCCCCAGGAACCAATCCAATACTTTATACAGCTTGCCCTTGGGTTCCACTAAACTTTTGGAAAACTTAAGCCTCAGTTACTCTCATGTTATAGGCATGATAGCACCTAGAAACCCAAATTCGCTCTCATAGGCTTGTCTGCTAATGACTAGAGGCTAAATTTGTTAGTGTTATGCCAGCAACCCCAAGATTTGAGCCAATTTTTCAGGCCTAGAGCCCAAGTCACTACACAGAATTGAACCATCTCTTCAGAACAGTAAAACAACATGGAAATGACAATATTAAAGAAAATACTTATTTAAGACCTTGACTAGACCCCTACTAGACATGACATGAATTTCACCGAACATATCATGAATATGTAATCTACAGGCGTAAATAACAGTTCTAAGCATAGGGGTATCATACTTATCTGAGAATCATTAAGAACCATTGATGCCTCAATACATCAACTGCCCTTCCATTCATTAGGTCATAGATACATTGATCATTCAATTACAAATAAAAACATGATTAAATCTATACATGGTAGATGTCATAAAACACATATATAGCCATCATAATAGCAACACAAATACTCATGAAAGTATAGCCATATAGACCACATATAATCCATCAAAATTCTCATAGAAATATAAGGAGAAATAGCCTTTCATTGATGATGCAAAATCCAAACCTGGGATGGGACTTCCACATTCCACCCGATTGTAGAATGGTTGAGCCAAATATATCTTCATCTATTCACCCCCGTGCCATATTCCAAGCATGAATGTGGGATCTCATAGAACACATCAATCAAAACTCATCTAGGGCTTCCAGAGGCCATCCACATCAACCCATCAAACAGTGATTCCACCTCACGGTTGGAAATCAGAAAACCATCATCAGATTGGTCTCCATCCAATCCTTCCAAGGCTTCTGGATCATTTGTTCCAACCAAGGCTTCTAACTCTAGTAACTCAACCCACAACTATCGTCGGGCTTCCAAAGTGTTTATCCAACCAAGGCTTCTAGGACTAGTAACTCAACCTACCAAGGGCTTCCAGATATTTTGTCCAACCAAGGCTTCCAAGACTAGTAACTCAACCCACCAATGGCTTCTAGAGATCTTGTCCAAACAAGGCTTCTAGGACAACTCAACCCAATTTGTTACATGGATTCCATAGTGTTTGTCCAACCAGGGCTTCCAAAAACTAATAACTCAACCCAAGCTAAGGAAACATGAGAACCAACCAAAAACAAATAATGAAAGTAAACCCACAATCACCATGGTTATCTAGGAAATGGCAAGGATAGGAAATCCACTGTTAATCCAGGTAATCCTCCATGCCAATGATAGATCATGACCAGTAATCCACAAGAATATACCATGCATGCCAGAACTAGTGAAGAAAACATACATACAACTCTATACCTGCAAACAAATATGATCTAGATGTTGATCCTAATGCCCTCTTGCACTTTCATGCTCTTCCTTTGCCTTATTATTCCAAGAATCCAAGTATGCCACACCCGCTAAGAGTTCTCCAAAAAGACTCTAAGTCTCCAAGAGTATGAGAGAGAAAGAGAATAATGAGAGAGCTCCAAATTTGAACTGACAAAAGGTTACCAACTAATTCTCAAAAGCTTTTTTATGAATGAGGACTCTATTTTCTTCATTTTCCATTAATTTCCTTCAATTTCCTCCTCACATGAAACCTATGACCTTTCACCTCCCTTTCTCCTAATTTCCATTATTTTCATAAATAAATGTTCCAAAAATGTCATTTTTCCTTTCCAAAGCCTTAGTCATTGCCTTTGCCAATTTCCTTAGCCATAAACAATCACAAGTGATCCCCATTACTAGGATTTTTCCCAACATTCAGCTTGGAATAAGTGTCCCATCAACCGAGGTTATTATTTTTCCTTTATTTACTTTTATTACATGGAATTTTCACCAAGGATGTTACATCTGGTGAAGGAGACGGTCATCCACACCGATCACTGGGCTATTTAGGTTATACAGACACAAGGGAAGTTGAACAATGATCACCATCAGAAGTGATCTACATATCTGTAATAATTCCACTTGAACATCAAATACAAAAAGGGAAACACCAATCATGTTGTAGATTACCTCAACCAGACCCCAATTGTAGCACTGACAACTATTGTCAACTCTTGTGGCCATGATACCTCTGGATGGCCGCAATTGTACAAAATTGATCCAGATTTCACCACCACATACCAGATGCTAGTGTATGGCAAGAAATTTCCCTATTTCCACCTCTGAGATGCATTATTATGCTACCTGGGCCATTTTTGTGTTCCTTCAAGAGAGCATGCCAATTTGATTTGGGAGGCACACTACAGTCGGGTCGCAGGAAACTTGATGTGCATAAAATTGTGGTCATACTATAGAAGTACTTTTATTGGCCAAAACTTCGATAAGATGTTGTAAAATATATCAGATCTTGCACTGCCTGTGCCATCGACAAGCCAACCATCAAGAAGCAAGGCATGTACACTCCTCTTCCTACTCCCATCCAGCCCTAGGAATCCATCGTCGTGGACTATCTATCTGTGACAGTCTGTCCTTCCTTCTACTAAACATGGTAATGAATGTGTATTTGTCATCATGAACACATTTCATAAGATGGCTATATTGGCGGCCTGCAAGAAGATATTCACAGCAAAGGACACTGCCAAACTCTTCTTTGAATGAGTGTGCGTGCATTTTGGGATCCTGCAAATCATTATATCATATCGAGGTAGCAGGTTCCTAAGCACATTTTGGTTGAGCCTCTGGACACTCTTTGACACCAAGATCACCAAGTCGACTACATTCTATCCCCAGACTGATGACCAGACAAAGGTCGTCAAAAGGATGATAGTGCACATACTCTGCATGTACAACTTCAAGAATTCACGAACCTGGGATGAGAGCCTTCTCCATGTGTAGCATAGCTATAATATAGTTCTCCATATCCCAACTAGTCGCATTCCATTTCAAGTGGGTCTGGGACTTCAACCATTGTGTTTGATCGATGTCACCATGCCTCTTGTGACTACATAGACAGAATCCACACATGTAAAGTATGAGGTTGATAAAGAAACTAGGTTTATTGAACACATCCAACACATCCTTAGTAGGTTCATGACAACTTGGAGAATTCCAATGCCAAATACAAGTAGAGACATGATCAACATCAGGTGCCACACAAGTTTTAGGTGGGCGACAATGTTTGTTTTCATTTGCAGAAAGAATGCTTTACTGTAGCCCATTAGAAGCTTAGACCACTCGGGTATGGGCCTTACATCATTGCCAATGTTGTAGGAGACAATTTTTTTTCACTCAACATTCCTTGATTCCTTGGCTTGCACCCAAGGTTCAATGTGGACCGCCTTAGACCATACTTTCCACCATTAGTAGACACACCAGACATTGCAAAACAACTCACACTAATAGAGGTAAACCCAAACTCTATGGAACAAGCCACAACTAATTGGATCATGGACATGCATATCAAGCACATTCGCCAACATAATATCTAACTGTATTAGGAAATCAAAACTGGTCAACTCTTACACCAAGGCAAGTGGCTCACCAGGAACCAAGTTCAGCAGAAGTTCCCCCATCTCATTGAGATACTCAACGCAATGGGGACCATTGCTCCCTAAGGGGGAAGAACTGATCCAAGTGGATATTGATGGCCACCCACCAAATCTATATTGACCCCCACCATTGTTTCTTTCAGTTTCCTTAATTGTAGCAAAATTTACTATTTTTGGTAGCTTTTTGGGTCTGGAACTTCAGGAATTGTTTTGAGGCCCTAAACGATGCTTTTTTTGGAAAACAAGAAAACTCATTTCTCATGGAAAGCGTTTTTAGTTTAAATTTTTGTTCCTTGGATAGATATTTCTAATGAGTTATCATATGTGTCAAACAGAGATTGTATGCCAAAGTTACAACCCCAGGAAGTTGATGTACCAATTGGCCCCAATGGGGTCCACAAACTTTCAGCGCATCATCACATAGAGTTAGGTTTTTGGATGTTTAGGGTTTTCCATTGTTTACCAATAATAAATAGGCCTTCGAGCCTCATTATTACATCGTTCAAAGGGCATGTAGCCTCCACATCTCTTCTCAAAGATAAGCTACCATCGCCTAAGCTATTTTATTTCCATTTTGCATGTAAACAATTTTTAGTACTTTGTTATTAATGAATTGAAGTTACATTTTATATCTATGTTTGTATTTTTGTTCATATTTTCATTTCATTATGTTCCTTCATAAATCTGGATCAGTGGTATCAGTGTGGTCTTCTCTTTCTCTATTTTTACTGAATGACCCCAACGAGGTCGGGATATAAGGAGTTAAGGCTTGAACTAGTTGAACCTTTGCAAGACCATCATCTCCGACACTAACGACCTCCCATGGAGGAAGAAAATAAAGACGAGTGAGAAGGAGATCCTTCCCAAATATTTCTCGAAGAAGCCCTCAAGCGACAAAGGAACGAAATGATGGACAACTTTTCCCAAATCCTTTGGTGGATGCCTACTGGTGACGAATCTTCATCCAGCATTCACTTCGGAGGCGCTGCCCCCTTCAAGGTACAATTAAACTTTGATACCCCTATATTTCAAAGTCAAATAGATGTAGAAGTTGTAGATAAATGGTTGGATCTATTGGAAAGTTACTTTTCGGTCCATATTTTCTCTAATAGGGAGAAGATTACTTTTGCACTGCTTAAGGTTGCTCCCCATGTCAAGGACTAGTGGGAAACTTAGTGTGAGAAAAGGGTCGAGGAACCCTCTCTATTCATAGCCACCCCCTCTTGGAACTCTTTCAGACACACTCTCAAGGAACAATATTGCTTTGTGGGGAGATATGAGGACAAGTAAATATATTGGACCACACTACAACAACAAAGGGACCAAGATGTGCATGAGATTAAGAATATTTTTTATACTCTATGCACAAAGTTGTGTATAAAAGACTCTGAGTGACATTCGATGCTCAAGTACCATTGATGTCTATACAAATACGTTCACGAAGAAATGGAGTTCTTGGATATCTCCTCACTTGGTGCAGGACACCAATATGTTTTCAAGATTGAACAAAAAACTAAACTAAAGAAGTGCGACTTTGGATTTGTGAATCAAAAGTAGGAAAGAATGCCCCCAAACCAAAAAATAAAGGACAAATCCAAGGCAGGGTGACCCAAGGCAACTTGTCAAAGCCACAAGCAAAGAACAACACCACAAAGACAAAGAAGGACACAAGAATGTGGTGTGAGTTCCATAAAATCCTCACTGACAACACAAGTGAGTTTCGAGCCAAGCAGTCACTGGCGTCCGAAATGAAGGCTTCGAATTTAGATGCATTTTCTTACTCTGAATCAGAATTCGACAAGTGGAATGACAAAGGGAAGCATATTATTAATACAAATCCCAACACCATTGTTTCCACCATTAAGATCCAGAATATTGAGCCCAAAGACCTAGAGGAAGGGGAGCGTCTCTTACACTCATAGATGTGTGTGAAGGGTTCTCCACTGTAGTTCATTGTTGATAATGAGATCCAAAAGAACCTCATTTTAGCATAGGTCAAGAAGTAGTTGGTCCTATGGACCACACCAGACCCACAGTGATACACCATTAGGTGTCTTCACCAAGGACGAGATCTCTGCATCAACCAGTAGTGTTGCCTTCCCAAGAGCATCAAGCCCTTCATGGATGAAGTATTGTGTGATATTTCTCCTCTAAAAGTTTGTGATGTATTATTAGGCCAACCATACTTGTAGGAGCATCATGTTTTGTATGAGTCTAGGCCTTGCACTGTTATTATTACTTTGGGAAATAAGTTATATAAGATATTGAACGTAGCTCTGCCTATCGCCATCTCTTTGATCTCTGCTAAGCAATGCAATAAGATCATCTCCATACCAGGAAATTTGGTTTCTTTCGTATTCGATCTCAAATTAAGGGGAATATCAGGGCCACATCCATGGCCCCTGGGAAGGTTTCCTCCACGCAGCAAAAGAACATGGATAAGGTCGTCGAAGAATAAAGGGACATCTTCTCCTCACCCATAGAGGTACCCTTGCACTCTCAGGCCAAACATTTGATCGATCTGACTTTCAAAGAATCCGTACCCAATGGATCGATATACCACCACTCCATTCTGTAAAATGAAGAGATCAAGCAGTAGATCCAAGAGTTGTTGCAAAAAGGCCACATCAGACCAAGTTCCTCACCCTGTGGAAGCCCTATTTTACTTTTAAAGAAGAAGGATGGGACCTTGAGGCTCTCCATTCATTATTGAGCACTAAGAAGAATCACTACGAGGAAAAGGTATCCAATCCCATGAATTGATGACCTTCTGGACTAACTGAAGGGGGCCAAGTATTTGAGCAAGATCGATCTAAAGTCTAGCTATCACTAGGTTCCAATAAAACCCACATATGTATGGAAGACCACCTTCAAATCTAAGGCCTTTTTGAATAGTTGGTCATGCCCTTCGAGTTGACAAATGTCCCTGCTACTTTTATAAGGTTGATGGATGACATCTTGTAGCCCTTCACCAACTCATGCATGATTGTTTATCTGGGCAACATGCTCATCTTCAACAAGAGTTGGGAAGAGCACTTGTAATAGATTCGACATGTCTTCAAACCCTGTGGTAGCACAAACTGTGTGCCAACTTGGAGAAATGCACCTTTGGTAAGATCCAGGACTAATATCTAGGTTACACCATAGGAGCAAGGTATGCATGTGGATCCGGCTAAAATTCAAGTCTTTCTAGATTGGCTAGCCCCAACCACTCTAACACAGCTTCACAACGATTTGGGCCTCACAATATTTTATCAGAGGTTCATGTTGGGATTCTCCCATATCGCTTTGCTTTTAAGTCAAATTACCAAGGGAAGAGAGAAAGAAAATCTTTCCTGATTCGATTCCCAACAAAAGGTGTTCGTTGATTTGAAGAATCACCTCTGCTCTGCACCTATACTCACAGTTCCATACTTGCAGTAGACATTTGACATTTGAGACAAATGCCTCTCACTGTGCTATTTGTGCAGTCCTCACCCAACACAAGCATCCAGTGGCCTATCATAGTGAGACACTTTCTTATACAATTTGAAAGTACCCCACCGATGATAAAGATATGTATTCTATCATGCAGGCATTTTGGCAATGGAAACATTACATTATGTGGAAGGATATGCTCATCCACACCGATCACCAACCTATTCAGTTTATACATACACAAGGGTAGTTACAGAAAAATCGCCATCAGAAGTGGTCTACATATCTGCAATAATTCCACTTGAACATCAAATAAAAAAAGGGAAGCACCAATCATGTTGTAGATTGCCTCAGCCGGCCCCTAGTTGCAGCAGTGACTATTGTTCTCAAGTCTTGTGGCCACAAGACCTGTCGATGGCTAAATCTGTACAAAAATGATCCAGATTTCTCCACCACATACCAAATTCTATTGGATGGAAAGAAAATTCTCGATTTCCACCTTCAAGACTCATTATTATGCTACCTAGGTCACTTTTGTCTGCCTTAAAGTGAGTGTGCCAAGATGATTTTGGAGGTGCACTATAGTCAGGCCACGAGACACTTTCGTGTGGAGAAAATTGTGGTCATACTACAGAATTACTTTTATGGGCCAAACTCCGACAGGATGTTGGAAAATATATTAGATCCTACATTTCTTGTGTCATCGCCAAGTCAACCATCAAGAAGCAAGGCATGTACACTCTTCTTCCTACTCCTAGCCAACCCTGGGAATCCATCTCCATGGACTATCTTTCTGGCCTCTCTTCTACCAAGCGTGGTAATGACTATGTATTTGTGGTCATGGACACATTTTATAAGACAGCTTTATTGACGGCCTACAAGAAGAGTATCACAGCAAAGGACACTGCCAAACTCTTCTTTGAATGAGTGTGGGTACATTTTGGGATCCCATAGACCATTATATTAGATTAGTATATTAAGTTCCTAAGCACATTTTGGTCGAATCTCTGGACACTATTGGACACCAATCTCACCAAGTCAATTATATTCCATCCCCAAACTGATGGGCCAGACAGAGGTTGTCAACAGGATGATTGTGCACATACTCCACAAGTACAACTCTAAGAATCCACGAACCTGGGATGAGAGCCTTCCCTATGTGCATCATAGCTATAACATATCTCTCCATAGCTTGACTAATCACATTCCCTTTCAAGTGGTTATGGGATTTCAACCATTGTGTCTGATTGATGTTTTCATGCCTCACGCAACTACACAGACATAATCCACACATGTACAGTTTGAGGTTGATAAAGAAACCAAGTTTATTGAATGCATCATGTGCATCTACCATTAGGTTCATGACATCTTGGAGAATTCCAATGCAAAGTACAAGTAGTGACATGATCAACATTGGTGCCACACAAATTTCATATGGCGACAAATTTTGGTTGCATTTGTAGAAAGAACACCTTAACAAAGCCCATCAAAAGCTCAAACAACTCTGATATGGGCCTTGCACATCACCAAGGTTGTGGTAGACAATGTTTCTGAACTCATCATTCTCACATTCCTTGGCCTACACGCAGTGTTCAATTTGGACCACCTTCAGCCATACTTTTCACCATTACTACACACATCATACATTGCAGAACAACTCACACCAACATGCATAAACCCAGACTACATGGAATAGGCCATAAATGATCAGATCATGGACACAAAGATCAAGAACACTTTCTAGCAGAAGATCCAACTGTATCATGTTGTCAAAATTGGCCAACTCCTGCATCACGGAAAGTGGCTCATCAAGGACCAAGTTCAACAAAATTTTCCCCATCTCATGGAGGCAATTAATGTAATGGGGACCATTGATTCCAAAGGGGGGAGGACTGATCTATGTGGATATTGGTGACCACCCACCTATTCCACTTGGAGCCCCACCATTGTTTCTTTTAGTTTCCTTAATTGTAGCATTGTTTACTATTTTGGGCATTTTTTTGGGTCCTGAACTTCTGGAACCATTTTGAGTCCCTAAACGATGTTTTTTTGGAAAATGGGCAAACCCACTTCTTACAAATGGGGGTTGCAGTTAAAATTTGTATTCCTCAAATAGATCTTTCTAACAAGGTATCGTACATGTGGAACAAATATCGTATGCCAAAGTTACAGCCCCGGGAATTTGATATACGAATTTACCCCAATGAGGCCCACATACTTTTGGCACTTCATCTCCTAACATTAGGTTTTTGGATGCTTAGGGTTTTCCATTGTTTCTCAATAATATATAGGCCTTTGAGCCTCATTGTAACACAATTCAGAGGGCATGTAGTTGCCACTTCTCTTCTCAGAGATAAGCTACCACTACTTGAGCTAGTTTATTTCCATTCTACATGTAAACCGTTTTTAGTACTTTGTTATTAATGAATTGAAGTTTTTTTTTCATTGTACCTTTGTGATTCTATTCATATTTGTATTTCAATTGGTTCCTTTATAAATTTGGTGTTAGAAAATTATCTATTACAGAGCAATGGAACACATAAAATATATTGCAAAAAATATAAACACAGAAAACGCATAAAACAAGAGAGACATAGATATACGTGGTTCACCCAATTTGCGCTACGTCCACGGATAAATAGCCAGTCCTTCCTTTTATATTATCTAGCAAATTGAAGAGATACAGACTACAGTAGATCCGTTGTAATTCCCTCTTCGCTCTCACACAATCTCCTCTCTCTTTCTCACTCAAAATATAGATCTACATAGACGCAATACAATTCCCTCATATATAGCGATGGGTTGCCTTCTAGGGAAAAAACCCTAAATCAAACATAACTTATACCGTTAGATCTCTGCCTAATGAACAACTCAGATTGACTACGAAATCACAACATTTTACAAGGCAGTTTTAAATCTATTTTAGGCTTCGGGAGCACTGCCCCTAATCCCCCACCAAGAAGGGGGGGGGATCCAAATAATCTTCGTCGCCGGCCCCCCCCCTAGACCCCGCGGGGGGCTCCAAATAATCTTCGTCGCCCCCACCCCTCTAGACCCCGCGGGGGGCTCCAAATAATCTTCGTCGCCCCCCCCCCCCCCCCTAGACCCGGCAGGGGGCTCCAAATAATCTTCGTCGCCCACCCCCCCCCCTCCCTAGATCCCCCTGGCAGCATACATTTTATAGGTGGTGTTGCCACCACATTACAAACTGGGGTCCAATGTGGTGATACCTCTAAATAAAGAAGATAATTAGACTCCACGCCCAACAATCTCCCACTTAGAGACTGATTATAGCAACTTCATTGCTTCTTCATTTGTTGGACAATGAATCCACTTTGGACCTGGTTGTTTCTCATCTTCTTCATCATACTTGAAGGCCAATTGAAACTAAACAGAATCTTAGTTTCTCCCTGGTTACAACTTTTGTTAACATATCTGCAGGATTCTGGCTAGTGTGTATCTTTTCCAACTTCAACTATCCATCTTCCAATGTTAGCTGTAAGAAATGGTACTTGAGTTGTATATGTTTAGTCTCGAAATGAAATGAAAAGTTCTTTGCAAGATGTATGACACTGTGGCTGTCAATGTATAACCTGCCCAACTCATGCTTCTTACCCAATTCATCCAGAAACCTTTGTAACCAAATCATTTTTTTACTAGCCTTTGTAGCAGCAACATACTCTGCTTCCGTTGTTGAAAGTGCAACAATACTTTGTAGTTTTGAAACCCAACTAGCAACTATTCCACCTACGATAAACACATACCCTGTTGTGCTCCTCTGTTATCTTTATCACCCGCCATATCTGCATCAACATATCCCTGTAGAGCAATGTTTGAACCACCAAATCATAATGCTTGATTTTTGGTACCTCTCAAATACCTGAGAATCCACTTCACCGCCATCTAATGTTCTTTTCCTGGATTGTTCATGTACTTGCTTACAACTCCCACTGCATGTGCATTATCAGGCCTTGTGCAGACCATTGCATACATTAAGCTTCCAATTATTGATGCATATGGAACTTTAGACATATAAGCCATTTCTTCTTGAGCCTTGGGACACACCTCTTTACTTAGTTTGAAATGCCTAGCCAAAGGTATACTAACTAGTTTTTCATTTTGCATATTAAATCTTTTCAACACCTTTTCTATGTACTCACTCTGAGTCAATATTAATTTTCGATTCTTCATATCTCTAGTTATTCTCATACCAAGGATTTGTTTTGCGGCACCCAAATCCTT
The DNA here is from genome assembly GCA_000404065.3 of Pinus taeda. Lineage (NCBI taxonomy): Eukaryota > Viridiplantae > Streptophyta > Pinopsida > Pinales > Pinaceae > Pinus > Pinus taeda. Next base: position 7,262 of record APFE030288360.1, on the reverse strand, counting down.
CATTGCAAATGAGTTCGCCAATTTTCTTTTGAGTACATTTATTTCATCCATGTTAGAACCTACAACAAGCATGTCATCTACATACAATAACAATTTAATATAACTACCATCATTTTTCCTTTTGGGATAAACACAATGATTAGAGTGACATCTAGCATAACCTTGTTCAGGCATAAACCTATCAAATTTTAGATACCACTGCCTTGGAGCCTATTTTAAGCCATACAATCTATTGTTCAACCTGCACACTAGTTTCTCCTTCCCTTTGACCTCATATCCTTGTGGTTGTTGCATATATATCTCTTCCTCCAAATCCCCATGGAGAAAGGTTGTCTTTACATCTAACTGCTCAAGATGCAAATATTTAGCTGCTACTAGACTTAAAAGAGTTCTGATTGAAGTCATTTTAACAACAGGGGAAAATATCTCATCAAAGTCTATACCCTATTTCTATGCAAACCCCTTCACCACAAGTCTAGATTTATACCTTTTTCTCCCTCCATCTTCTTCCTTCAACCTATAAACCCAATTATTCTGCAATGCGGTTTTACCTGCAAGCAACCTGACTAAGTCCCAAGTCTGGTCATGTGCTAAGGAGTACATCTCTTCTTTCATGTCTTGCTCCCACTTCTTCCTAGTTTCTACCTACACTCCTTCTTCATAACATTCTGGTTCACCAGAATTAGTCAACAATACATAATATAATGAAAGAGAGTATCGCTCACGGGGTCTACTTATCATGGTAGATCTTCTAACGCCACTTTCAGGTGTTTGAGGTGCTTTTTGTTGTTTCTGTTGTGGTTGTTGTTGTTGTTCTGGCTGTTGATCATTATGATTTTTAGGCACCTTCACTTTTTTTGTGATCTCATCAAGCACCGTGTATTCTCTGTTTTCATTTTCCTGTTTCTTTTCCTGCATTTGATCCTTATACAAAACCTTTTCATTGAATATGACATCTCTGCTTCTAATGATTTTGTGTTTTTCATAATCATAAAAGCGATAACCAAAAGCATTAACACCATATCCAATAAAGGTACATTTATTTCATTTTGCCTCAAGCTTTGTTCTATTTTCTTTATTAATGTGGACAAAGGATTCACAACCAAAAGTCTTTAAAAATGAGTAGTTTACCTTTTTACCTGTCCATGCCTCCTCTGGAATACCACCATCCAAGCAACTTGAAGGCCCTCTGTTTATTAGATAAACAGCAAAATCTACAGCATCTGCCCAAAATTGTAAAGGTAATCCTGCATGCAATCTCATGCACCTTGCACGCTCCATAATTGTCCTATTCATCCTTTCTGACACACCATTTTCTTGTGGTGTTCCTGGAACTGTCTTCTCTCTACGAATTCCATTCTTTGAACAGTACCTATCAAACTCTTTCCTGCAATATTCACCTCCATTGTCTGATCTAAGACACTTCAACCTTTTTCCTCTATCATTTTCAACCAAATCAATCCATTTCTTGAAAGTATCAAATGTGTCAGATTTATTTCGAATACAATAAATCCAAGTTTTTCTAGTTGCATCATTAATAAAAGTAACATAATAATGAGAGCCATCGAGAGATCATACCTAAGCAGGTCCCCATACATCTGTATGCACAAGCTCTAATTTTTCGCTATTCTTTTGTTTCCCAACCTTGAGGAATCTGACTCTCTTGTGTTTTCCATAAACACAATTCTCACAAAATTTTAAATCAACATGCTTCAAACCTAGCAACAAATTTCTTGAGTGAAGAATTTGCATCCCCTTCTCACTCATGTGCCCGAGCCTATGATGCCATAAAGCCGTATCTTCTCCCATAGAGGTTAAATCATTAACAAAATTAGAAATACCATTGCATAAATACAATTTACCAACCTTTTCTCTGTTTTCTATTACCATGGCTCCTTTAGTGACCTTCCAAGTTTTATCTGTAAAAGTAGTTACACAACCTTCACCTCCCAATTGCCCTGTTGAAATCATATTTTTCTTCAGATCTAGAACATGCCTTACCTCCTTCAATAGCCATTGATTTCCATTCTGTTGTTTTATGAAAATTGTACCCATTCGAATGATTTTACAGGGTTTATCATCACCCAATCGAACATTTCCAAAATCTCCTTGAACATAATCATGAAAATGTTTCCTATCAGGTGTGGCATGGGATGAGGCCCCTAAATCTACTACCCAGGCATCATTAATATTTTCTAATGAAAGAATGAAAGCATCTTGCAACACATCACTTGTCACATTCGCTTCATGATTGTTTTTTTTGTTGCACGTCTCCTTCGTTTCCATTTCAAGACATGCATTCTTTCTTCAAGTGTCCTTTATTCCCACATTTCTATTACACTATCCCCAATTTGGACATGGATCTGCCTTTCCTTGACTTACTACGATATCCTGGGCTCTTTCTTTTTTCTATTTTTCTTCCCCTAGTATCTGCAATCAAAGCATTACCTGATGTCTCACCAAATCTTTTCTATGACATTTCCTCACTAAGGATTGCACCGACAACATCATCAAACTTTAAAGTACTAGATCCAGAGATAGAGTTATTAATGGCCATAACTAAACCATTCCAACTTTCTGGTTATGAGCATAGAAATAATAAAGCCCTAACTTCATCATCAAAAGTTACCCCTACATAACTTAACTTACTAGTAACTATATTAAATTCATTTATATGATCATCAACAGATCCAAATTCTGACATTTTCATATTAAATAAACATTTCATAAGAAATACCTTATTTGAGGCCGAGGATTTTTCATATAGTTTGGCCAATGCCGACATTAAACCCTCTGTTGTTGTTTCCTTTGAAATATTAAAGGCTACCGACGCCGCTAGCCATAGCCGTATTGTTCCAAGTGCCTTTCTGTCGAGAATATCCCATTTTGTGTCTTTCATACTCTTCAGCTTCTTTGTCTTTCCGCTCAATGCTACGTACAAATCTTTCTAATACATATAATCTTCCATCTGCATCTGCCATAACTGGTAGTTTTGGTCATTAAATTTTTTGACCCTAAACCTACCATCTTCTGCCATTTCTCCCACTCGAACCAAGAACCCTTCTCTCCTGCAATTTTATCATCCAAATAGACCTTCAATTCTGATACTAGCTGTTAGAAAATTATATATTACAAATCATTGGAACACATAAAATATATTGCAGAAATATAAACACAAAAAGCACATAAAACAAGAGAGACATGCATATACGTGGTTCACCTAATTTGGGCTACGTCTATAGAGAAACAACCAGTCCTTCCTTTTATATTATCCAACAAACTAAAGAGATACAACCTACAGTAGATCCACTGTAATTCCCTCTTTGCTCTCACACAATCTCCTCTCTCTTTCTCACTTAGAATAAAGATCTACATAGATGCAATATAATTCCCTCATATATAGCAAGGAGTTGCCTTCTAAGGCAAAAAACCCTAAATTAAACATAACTTCTACCGTCAGATCTCCGCCTAATGAATGACTCAGATTGACTACGAAATTACAACATTTTACAAGGCAATTTTACATCTATTTTTAGCTTTGGGGATGCTTCCCCTGATCCCCCACCAGGGGGGATCCAAATAATCGTCATCACTCCCCCCCCCCCCTCCTGGTGGCATAAATTTTACAGGCGGCGTTGCTGCCACATTACGAATTGGGGTTCAATGTGGAAATACCTCTAAATAAAGAAGATAATTAGGCTCCACACCCAACATTTGGATCAAGTGAGGAAAAAACTTCCAATCCTTAATATTAACTTCTATCTATATATATATATATATATATATAGATGATTAGATAGATAGATAGATAGATAGATAATAGATAGATACCCATATCCAATTTTTTTTCTTAATATGATTAAGAAATTTTATGATACCAATTATCAAATACCAATTACAGCTTAACTTACTAAACACATCATGAGTACATAGATTTATGTACTTGAAGTTATGAAATGAAATATGGGTATGTTCTCCTTACTAATCCATGTATGTGAACTCGTAAAGTGAACTATGGACACATTTTCCTCACTATAATATCCATTTGCAGAGGATTGCATGTCCATGGATTATCTCACTATCATTATCCATAAGTTTTCTCCCATAAAATTGGCACTCATAAATTCTCTCCAACAAGCCTAAACAAGTCCCTAGATTTTATCGCTTTGGGTTCATGAATCCACATTAAGTGGTGTTGGTTATTATCTGATAAATATGAAGAGGATTTGAGAAGGATTGATCCATTTAGGAGAAATATTAAATACCTGAAGTCCACACTTTAGATAACGCACAACCCATGAACAAACCACTATAAACATATATAAGGAACTCTACAACAATATACAACAAAGCATACAAAATTTGAAAATCTATAACAATTCCTACACTTGCTATTATATGATAAATATTCTTTCATAGTTTCAAATCACACCAAGATGTGCTCGTATACACCATACACGAACACATGGAATTGCAAAAAATCTCACGACATTGGAGATAACAATGAAATTTAACGCGGCCTAGATCAATGTTAGTTTAAATTCTTTGCATACGAAAACCTATCGACCTAGAACTGAACATAACTAACCGTCCAAACCATACATCGATCGACCAAGGTTGAATTATGTTAAATATATATAAAGGTTATTTGGTTATGTTTCCTACATTAACCATTAGATCACATAACCACATCCACCATCATCGAAGTCTTGTGGTATCTCTCTAGTGTAAATCTTATGACCCACCACCCCTGCTAGGGTGGACGTAGGTCTCATATTTTCTGATCCGAATGGAAAATGGCATTAACCCATGGTATTCATCCACCCATGTTATTCATCCACCCATGGAATTTACCCATGGTATTGTAAGTGGCATTCACCCATGGTATTGTATGTGACATCCACCCATGGTATTCATTCGCTCATGGTATTGTGACATCCACCCATGGTATTCATTCACTCTTGGTATTGTGACATCCACCCATGGTATTCATTCACCCATGGAATTGACCCGTGGTATTGTAACTGAAAAATGCTATAAGTAACAAGTTGCATTTTGTAAAAGGACAGATTGTCCACCACAATGTAGTCCTTTTACAAAATGCGACTTGTTACTTATAGCATTTTTCAGTTACAATACCACGGGTCAATTCCATGGGTGAATGAATACCATGAGTGGATGTCACAATACCACAGGTCAATTCCATGGGTGAATGAATACCATGGGTGGATGCCACTTACAATACAATGGGTAAATTCCATGGGTGGATGAATACCATGGGTTGATGCCATTTTCCATTCGGATCATTTTCTTTACCTCCTTGCATCTATCGTCGGCTAACTATGGGATGATGGTGTAAATGTTTAGGAGTTGTGACCTCGATGGGGCAAAGGCAGGTCCCACATCTGCTTTACCTCCTTGTATTCATCATCGACCGACTATAGCATGATGGTGTAAATGTTTAGGACCCCCAACCCTTGATGGGGCGATGGGTGGGTACTAAAATTAAACCAAGTACTTGGCTTCAACGCAGTGCAAGGCATATGTTTGGTGTAACCTCTTGGGACCTTTGACCCCCAATGGGGAAACAGGTTGGTCCCTCGCTGTAAGTTTTGAATCTACCATTAGCACGAGACAAGGTATCATTTGTTGTAAGCAATTTACGGTCTACAACATCATTTTCTAGGTACAACTCCTGCATGTTATATACACATAACGATGAGTGATACATGAAGCGAATTATTTATATGTGATGGGGATTTTGAATCTATATATGTATGTGTGTGTTTAATATATAATATATATACATGCTCTCATTTGGAATGTTTTTTTAAACATTTATATTCATACATATGTATGTGTGTGTCATATTCATACATTCTCCTCATTGAGTCTCATATGGTAGAACCACTGACCCACATGACAACCATAATTAAAAAGAGAAGCCATGTAGGGAACACGTGGAGTGTTAGTATTAGAAATGGCCACATTAAGACGGATTGTCCTTTAAGTATTACTTCCAATCTGGGATTCAAAAAGACAAGTAATTCACATCATTGGAAAACTCACACCGAGTTGGGAATGGTACTTATATTAATAACTACTTCTGCAAGTGTTTAAAAAATGACATTTTTATGACCAATACATGGTTGGACAGATTTAAGGATTTTAGTCAATGTTTTGGAACCACCAATCAGATCCATCTTCAAGATATGAGGAAAGGTGAATAGCCTACAAGAAAATAAATATTGTGAACAGAGTTTAAGATGTGTCATTCAAAACCCTAAAAGGTCGACAAAAACTAAATAATTATTTAAAATTATATAGAAGTATCGATACATAAATGTTATAAAGTAGTTTAGATAAGTAATAGCATGTATGAACACTATAGTAAATATAAATTATATTTATTAAAGCTACATAATTTAGTATTATATAGTAAAGTGATTTTATATATACTATATATAAATATCTAGTTAGTTTGAGACTCGATTAAAATCATTAAGTTTGATATGAGTCATTCAAAACACTAAAAGACCGACAAGAAAAAAAATGAATAATTAAAATTAATATAAAGTATCGATGCGTAAATGTTACAAAGTATCTTAAAATAAGTAATAGCTTATACGAATGAATTAATACTATAGTAGAGAATAAATTATATTTATTGGAGTTATATAACTTAGTATTATATAATAAAGTGATTTATATATATATAGAGAGTATATTATACTATAGATATAAATAACCTATATCATATTTTAGGTTATATTAACCTTTCCCCATGTCTTGAAGTTGGACTCCATTATTAGTTCTAAAAAATTGACTAAAATCCTTAAATCTATAGATCTTCCATCATTGATAAACAATCTTAACTTCAAAAACCTAAAAACTACATTGTTAATCTTAACTTCAAAAACCTAAAAACTACATTGTTAGATGTTAGTAAATTTGAATTAAAAAGTTTAGTAGCATCCTTCCATTACCTATATTATTGTATGGGAGTGGTTGGTAGTGTTACATTAAAAGTCTAGATTTGGTAATGTCATTCTTATTTTGGAATATCAACTCTACAATATACCAAAGATAGCTTTGATTGTCCTAGTGTCTCTAATCATAACTAAGTGTTATAGACATTTTTGGGCACTTCAACCCTAATCATAAATGTCCATAAACTGAGGGCTTCTAAGTCCCTAAAAGTGTTGCTTCACTGCCTAAAGGAACAAGGTCAATTGATTACATCATCTCCCAGAAGTTCTCCA
>APFE030288348.1:50242-76378 GCA_000404065.3 Pinus taeda | reverse complement strand
CTACGAGGACAGGAGAGGGCTCTCTCCGGGTCAATCTCGGCAAAAGGTAATCAAAGAGGCTCGAGATGACTAAATTTGTAATTGATCTTAGGCTAGGTATTAAGTGTAGGGGTTTGATTTGATTTTGGGTTTTTAGGGTTTTGTTGAAAACAATGGGAAAGGCAATTTGGGCTCGGGGATGAGGCACAGTTTCTGCAGAGATCTGATTGGGGCAAGGAAGGCAATCGTTTTGATGCTTTAAAGCAAGTGAGGTGGGTAGATCAGACTGGTGAGGAGCTAAGGAGAGCAAGGAAATCTCAAGGATTCTCCTTAAACTGAAGAAAACATGGAAATTTAAACAAACTTAAAGGCAGAGCATAACCATCGATGGATTCTACCTTAACACTTCATTTGTTCAATTGCAGAAGATGAAAGAAGGAAAATGATACACATAACAACTTACGATTACTGAAAGAAGCACACCATCAAAACATAAAGCCACATGGATCCCAAACAGTGCTACAAAACCCTGGTCTTTCCTTAGCCAAAAATGCAGAGAAAATATGTACAATAATATGCCACAGCAATCCCCAAGTGTCCAACTTCTCCAACCTCTGAAAATGATTGAGAAATTACATCATATAGACCATCCTAACCCCTTTCCTTGCCTCTAGGAGTCCAGCTCATCATTCTAGGAGCTGTTTGAACTAATTCTAAACAAGGAACTGAAATCTAGGTAGTCAAACAACTTACCCTTATATGCTAGGAAACTGATTCATTCATTTAATTTTCACCTTTTAGTGAATGAATCCTCTAGAACAAGTAAAAATGTGCCAAAATTACATCATATTCAATCAATTACATCAAGAGAAGTCAAAAATTACATCACAAATCAAAACTAGTCAAATTGGCTGAATTTCTGAGTTGAAAGATGAAAAATTGGCCAAAAATCTCTATGCGCCGCGCGCCTTTCAGCCTACTTTTGGGGCACTTCCCAACATCCAAATCCAGCTCACAGTAGTGGTTTGGAAAGCCCTGGATGTCTTCTATCCAGACCAAGTGGAATTTCTCAATTTATAGCTCATTTGCCCCCTCAAAATGTCATTCTCCCGGAAGTATTTCCTGCTGGTGAAAAAGGTGGCAGAAAGGTGATTTTCATGGTGTTTTTGGCCCTTTTGATCATCCAGAAGTTGATGAAATGCTTTGGAAATAGCTGAGCATGTATAACTTACCATGACAAACCCAAAAATATAAATTTTTCCTCCAGCAAGTGTCCCAATCATAAGCACGCGCGTCGACGCGCTACGCGTTGAGCTGAAAAAACCTGTTTTGCAAGCCAAAAATTTCAAAATGACAAAATTTTCTCCAAATTCCTTGAAATTTGGGCTGAAGGTGCCTCATCAAGTGCCATGCTCAGCCGAAGAAGCTTCGACCAAGATTCAGAGTCGATCTTGCCTTTTACTCCATTTCAGTGTCTTCCTGGTGCATGCAGTTCATTGATGGAATCATTGTCTTGTTCGTATGATGAATCTGTCCATCTCCATGGTGTTTGAAACAAGGTGTATGTTTGGTTTGGAATAACTTGTCATAATCAATCCATGCAAAGCTTATAAGATGAGGGTTGTTCTCATCTTTACCTTCATAATCTCCATGACGCCAATAAATTGGGTGATATGTTACATGATACCAAGCAGATGCCTTTGCATATTGATCATCTGAAAAGCTGCTTTCATCATCTCCAGACCATGAACTGGCTTCCTTTTTAAGAGCCTTCACTTCATACATGATTGTTTCCTTGAGATCTCCAAGCTTAGAACCATGGAGTTTTGACAAACTGAAAACATTTCCACTTACTATTTCTGCTTCATATATAATTCCATAATGGTACATTGATGTATCCAATTCAGAGTCATACTCGTTTTTTCATAATAATGCATCATTAATGTACTTTTGAAATCACCGCACCTCCAAATCCTTATCATATGCCTTCTCTACAACTTCCTTTGTGAATGAGTTTATAGACAAGGTATGTGTTGCAACTTTCTTCACGGATTTGTAAAGTTTACCAACTATGTTTTCTTTAAACATTCACCATACAACAAATACCATCAAACAACCATCAAAATTTGGATGAAAAGCTATGATAGAAGCTCAACCCATTTGTACAAATGATGATCCAAGAATATTGGGCAATTTTGGAGCAAAATTTTGAATTTTTTTGGGCTTTTTGGATGTATGTGCCGCGTGCTTGTCCAACGTGCCGCGCGCACTCAATGCGTTGCACCAGTGTATTTTTACACTGTGAAAACTTGCCCAATGCGCCGCACGCACTCAATGCATCGCGCGTCTGCCCAACGCGCCGCGCCACATAGTGCATTTTGCAGGAGGCTTTTGGAGGCCTTCCATGTGTCAAAATCAGGCTCAAGATAGCTCGTTGGAAATTTCTTTGAGTCTACTTTCAAACCCAACTGGAATTTTTCAATTTGGAGTTTATTTGCCTTGTCAAAAATCAAATCTCTCAAGAATGGTCAAAATGTGCCAAATGAGGCTGCCTCAAGGCAGAGTGCTGTTGCAGTCAACTTTTGAATGCCTTCCTCAACTCCAAATTGAGCTCATGATAGTTCATTAGAAATATAGTTTTGTCTAGTTATCCTTTGACTCATCAAGAAAGTTATTTTGCCAACCAAGCTAGGAGAAAACTTGATTTTCCCAAGGTCGCTTCAGAGGTGCATCAATTCTCCCGAGGCGATTGTATTTTTGACATTTATCTAAAACCATGACACCTGTGTAAAAAGTGAAGGATGTTTTTCTTCTTTGGCATGTTTTGGACAAACAACGCTCTCAGTTTTTCAAAATTCATCTTTGATTGCTCTGGAACATCTTTTGAGTGAAACTTATCCCGATGTGTGAAACAAGGGATTTTGTCAAAATGAAGGGGATAAGGGGCTTCTAAATTCTTAGAGAAATTTTTGTAAGTCGGGAGGGATGTTAGGAAGTAAGGGAAAGTGGAATCTCAGAGATTGAGTGAGGGGAAGGGGTCCAAAAGGACCAAACACAGGCCTAGCCTAGAAAATTGCCAAGTTGTGGCAAGAAACTAGGGTTTGTGCAAAAATGAGGAATTTGGGGGATCTCAGTGATGGGAAGCATTTAATAAGGTACATTAATGATAGGGGAAAGTGTATGAACATCACGATACACGTTTTGCTAATGATTTGACCATTCAAGAGAAATTGCCTTCAAAACCCTAGGAGACGGAAATGAACCTTGCCTAGGCACAACTGAGGCATGAACAAGGTGTAAAATGACCCAATGGAACCTGACATGATGATAAAAACCTTCTAAATGATGATAGACTCAGATGAATAGTGACATAGACGAAAATTTGGGCAACTTTGAAAGGAGTGAAAGCAAACCCTAGACTTAATGCCTAGTGACTAAATTTTGCTTGAAGACTCACTGAAATGACAAAATTTGATTTTGATGCCTTAAAATCACTTGTAAGAGCATGTTTGATCACTGGAGGAAGGCTACAAAGACTAACACTAACATTGGCTCCAATGGGGATGGTAGCTCCTTGGAGGTGCCAAGAATGGCAGATCTTTGGGAGAGCAGACCAGTGCCTTATCCATTGGGCAATGGAGTCAAAAACTAGAACTGAAATGCATGGCTGAAAACTGATGACTTGATGACACAAATTGACTCTCACTCAACTAAGAACTGACTCGATACTTAAACACAACTGGCAAACTAGAAATGATGCTCAAAGTGGAGCTTATTCATCAAAACCTACTCTAACGGTTTCATTCATCACCTGATCAAGTGAAATGAAACAACCAATGCAACCAAGTAAGTGTTCCATCTGCTATTCGAATTTTCCGCAAGTGCTCACTTATGAACAACAAGAGAGAACTACTGAAAGGCAACTCCCATGACAACTTGGAAATAGATCCGTTGAATGATATGGATCCTCTATCCGCCTCCAAAAACACTGCATAAGGATCTTGAAATTCAAGCACATTGGAACTTAGCTCATCTAATGGATTACTTCTCATTTCCTCATACCATGAATGCAAACTTTGATCTGAGCCTTGTGACGAGACCTCTGCTGAAAATATAGTATCAAGTTTGTATCAATACATGTTTCAAGCTCACATATAGTAAATGGAGAAAGACGTTGACTGCAAACCTCATCCAAAACATCAACTATTGGATCATGAAAAACTTGAAAAGATTGCTGCAAACCATTTTCTATTGGTTCCAATGTGATTACATGATTGCCTACATGCTGTTCATTTTTTTCTTGAGAGATTTTACGAAGATTCTTCCTTATAAACTGAAATGCCTCAAAACAAAAGGGTATAGAATCTTCCTGCATCATCAAATCATGTATTTCATCTTCCAGACCTTCATCTGTAATCTGCCCTTCAATTTCATTTGGTGGCTGCAAATCTGATGCTACAGGCTGCTCAGGAATTTTGTTATCTGTCTCATCCTCAACATTAACACTGAGAGATTGCTGATTTGTTATAGGCTGTTCATTTGAAGATTTACTATGCAATCTACCCTTCAAAAACTGAAATAATTCAAAACAGAATGGTATGGATTCACCTTGAATCATTAAATCATGTGTGTCCATTTTCAAGTCTTCAGCTGCAACTTGGAAATAAATGGCTTTCGGGGGTTGCAAATCTGAATATAAGAAGTCTTGAACAAAATTTTCGTTGCTCTCAAGATGATTCAAATCAAGACTTGTTGACATTTGATTTTTGATTGCATGGTAGTTATCTCTGATGAACTGAAACGAATCAAAACAAAAAGGCAAAGATCCTTCACTTACTTCAAACTTTGATGCACTTTCCTCATCAATGTCATAGCTTATATGCATCGGTTGATCCCTATATTCGAGCTGCTGAAAGTGAACTTCCTCCTCGCACAAACTAGCTGCTGATCCGTCTACAAGATTAGCTTATTTTTGGAGAACATAATCATCATCATATTGATCAAACTGAGGCAAATCATCGATATAAAAGACATCATCAAGCATACATTTCATATCAATAGATCTCTCTTCTCCATGATGATTAATAAGACAATCATCATCAGATCTATAACAATTGGCAGTAGAAAGAAAATGTTTTGGAGCAGCAACTTGTTCTTCTTCAATTAGCGAGCCATGGGCTTGAACATCATAATCATTCCTTGGGGTGATCCTTTGCATCATCTCTTCTACTACACTTACCAAAAGATCAAGCTTTTCCTCTGAAAGTGTCAGCTGCTCTGAAATATTCTTCTTTTCTTCTTCCTTCAACCTTGCCTTCAAGATCAGCAAGTGAGCCTCTACATTTACTGCACTGTTCTGCATCTCGTGAAGTGTTGCAATATTCTTTTCTCTCAGCTGAAACTCCATTTCCGGATCAAAGGCACTCGGGTAGTGCAAGAGAGCAGATCTAGGAGAAGGTCTTATATCAACTGGCATCGAATAATAAACTTGGTTAAATCTGGCAGAAAATTGTTGTACTGTCTCCCCTGGCATTCTTTTCAGCTGATTATACTCTTTTATAATAAGGAAAAGGTTCTGCCCGATCATCCACCTGTCGAGAAAAACTTTGACGAATTGCCGAAAATTTGAGATGCTCTCATCAGGCAGGGCTTTGAACCAACTCTTCACTTTGCCTTGCAAAGAAAGAGCAAAAAGCCTTATACTAACATCTTCTGCATCAACTTCAAAAAGATCTAGAAAAGACTCAAATTTCTACACATGTTGCTCAGCGTTGACATTCTTACTTTCACCATCGAACCTCAGCAAGTATAGATCATAGTTTTTAGGGAAAGCATGGAGAACAGAAGGTAAAACAAGAGGTTTATACCGATCTGGAATTTTACAAGGTGTAGGGGTATGTACAACAGGTATAGAATCAGTCTTGGTCTCTTGGGGCTCATCAATTTGAAGATGGTCACCACAAAATTTAGAAGAAAGGTCTTGATCAAGCTCAAAGGTATGCAAATGTTTGGTATTCACAATCGTCAAATGGAAAGAATCAACTGCAGGCCGAGGATCTCTTCTCAAATACAGTATACTTTGCAAAGCATTCTTGACATTCTTGGGAAAAAAGAAGAAATAATTTATGAAAAAGAACAAAATGTCTTGGATGAAATTCCAACATGAATACCTGATCTGTCCATGTTGTCATTTCATGTTTTTGCTGGTCGGGATCATCCTCCAGTGGAGTCTTTGGATCTGATCTCGAAAATGATTTAGAGTCGCCAGGTGAATGAGTTCAGCCTTGCCAGTGTCTAATAGTTGTCCACCATCAACAATCAGATCTGAACTCGATACATGTACTCGGGAAATTTATAAGTTAAGTGTTACAATTACAAGCTAGACCGGAGATCAACTGAAGCAGTGTTTATCTACTATGCACTCGCAGAGTAATGTGCAATTCAAAGGCTACCTGACGTGACTTCAGATTCCGTCTGTAGCTATAAATCAAATAACACTAACAAGTAAACCAGTTCTCCCCAGTATGGTCGCCACTATGTTAGCGCTCAAATCTACCTTAGGCTGAAATAAGGTAAAACTCAAGGCTACATCAAACCACGCTCAGCCTCGTAGCTAGCCCTACGAGGACAGGAGAGGGCTCTCTCCGAGTCAATCTCAGAAAAAGGTAATCAATGAGGTCGAGATGACTAAAATGATAACTAATTTTAGGCTAGGTATGAAGTACAAATAGTTTGAAATTGATTTTTTGAAGTTTAGTTGAATTCAAGGGAAAGGCAATTTTGGGTGCGGGGATGAGGCACAGTTTTTGCAGAGGTCTACTTGGGGCAAGGTAGGCGATTGTCTTGATGCTTTTAAAGAGAATGAATGGCTAGATCTAACTGGTGAGAAGTTAAGGAGAGAAAGAAACTTTCAAGGATTCTCCATAAACAGATGAAAACATGGAAAATCAAACAAACTTAAAGGCGGAGCATAGCAAATTATGGATTCTACCTTAACACTTCATTTGTTCAATTGTAGAAGATAAGAGAATGAAAGTGATACACATAAACAACTTACAGATACTGAAAGAAGCACACCATGAACACATAAAGCCACATGAATCCCAAATAGTGTTGCAAAACCCTGGTCTTTCCTTTGCCAAAAATGCAGATAAAATATGTACAATAGAGTGTCAAGCTATTCCCAAGAGTCCAACCTCTCCAACCTCTGAAAATGATTGAGAAATTACGTCATATAGACCATCCTAACCCCTTTCCTTGCCTCTAGGGGTCGAGCTCATCATTCTAGGAGCTGTTTGAACTAATTCTAAATAAGGCACTGAAATCTAGGTAGTCAAACAACTTACCCCTATATGCTAGGAAACTGATTCATTCTTTTAATTTTCACCTTTTAGTGAATGAATCCTCTAGAACAAGTAAAAATGTGCCAAAATTACATCATATTCAATCAATTACATCAAGAGAAGTCAAAAATTACATCACAAATCAAAACTAGTCAAACTGGCTAAATTTCTGAGCTGAAAGATGAAAAATTGGCCAAAAATCTCTATGCACCGCGCGCCTGATCTCTATGCACCGTGCAACTTTCAGCCTACTTTTGGGGCACTTTAGACATCCAAATCAAGCTCACAATAGCTGGTTGGAAAGCCCTGGATGTCTGCTATCGCGCCCAAGTGGAATTTCTCAATTTGGAGCTCATTTGCCCCCTCAAAATGTCATTCTCCTGGAAGTACTTCCTGCTGGTGCAAAAGGTGGCAGAAAGGTGATTTTCATGGTGTTTTTGGCCCTTTTGATCATCCAGAACTTGATGAAATGCTTTGGAAATAGCTGAGCATGCATAACTTACCATGACAAACCCAAAAATATAAAGTTTTCCTCCAGCAAGTGTCCCAATCATAAGCGCGCGCGTCGACGTGCTATGCGTTGAGCTAAAAAACCTGTTTTGCAAGCCAAAAAATTCAAAATGACAAAATTTTCTCCAAATTCCTTGAAATTTGGGCTGAAGGTGCCTCATCAAGTGCCATGCTCAGCCAAATAAGCTTCGACCAAGATTCAGAGCTGATATTGCCTTGTACTCTGTTTCAGTGTCTTCCTAGTGCATGCAGTTCATTGATGGAATCACTATCTTGTTCGTATGATGAATCTGTCCGTCTCCATGGTGTTTGAAACAAGGTGTATGTTTGGTTTGGAATAACTTGTCATAATCAATCCATGCACAACTTATAAGATGAGGGTTTTTCTCATCTTTACCTTCATAATCTCCATGACGCCAATAAATTGGGTGATATGTTACATGATACCAAGCAGATGCCTTTGCATATTGATCATCTGAAAAGCTGCTTTCATCATCTCCAGACCATGACCTAGCTTCCTTTTTAAGAGCCTTCACTTCATACATGATTCTTTCCTTGAGATCTCCAAGCTTAGAACCATGGAGTTTTGACAAACTGAAAACGTTTCCACTTACTATTTCTACTTCATATATAATTCCATAATGGTACATAGATGTAGCCAATTCAGAGTCATACCCATTTTTTCATAATAATGCATCATTAATGTACTTTTGAAATCACCGCACCTCCAAATCCTTATCATATGCCTTCTCTGCAACTTCCTTTGTGAATGAGTTTATAGACAAGGTATGTGTTGCAACTTTCTTCATGGATTTGTAAAGTTTACCAACTATGTTTTCTTTAAACATTCACCATACAACAAATACCATCAAACAACCATCAAAATTTGGATGAAAAGCTATGAGAGAAGCTCAACCCATTTGTACAAATGATGATCCAAGCATATTGGGCAATTTTGGAGAAAAATTTTGAAATTTTTTGGGATTTTTGGCTGTATGCGCTGCTCGCCTACCCAACACACCGTGCACACTCAATGCGTTGTTCCAGCGTATTTTTACACTGTGAAAACTTGCCCAGTGCGCCGCGCGCACTCAATGTGTCGCGCGCCTGCCCAACGCGCCGCGTGCCACATAGTGCATTTTGCAGGAGGCTTTTGGAGGCCTTTCCGGTGTTGAAATTGGGTGCAAGATATCTCGTTATAAAGGTCGTTGAGTCTACTTTCCAACCCAACTGGAATTTTTCAATTTGGAGTTTATTTGGCTTGTCAAAAATCAAATCTCCCAAGACTGGTCAAAATGTTCCAAATGAGGCTGCCTCAAGGCAGAGTGCTGTTGCAGTCAAATTTTGAATGCCTTCCTCAACTCCAAAGTGATCTCATGCTAGTTCATTGGAAATATATTTTTGTCTATTTATCCTTTGACTCATCAAGAAAGTTATTTGGCCAACAAATCTAGGAGAAAACTTGATTTTCCCAAGGTCACTTCAAAGGTGCATCAATTGTCCTGAGGCGATTGTATTTTTGAAATTTCTCTAAAACCATGACACCTGTGTAAAAAGTGAAGGAGGGTTTTTGTCTTTGGCATGTTTTGGACAAAAACCTCTCTCCTTTTTTCAAAATTCATCTTTGATTGCTCTGGAACATCTTTTGAGTGAAACTTATCCCGATGTGTGAAACAAGGGATTTTGTCGAAATGAAGCAAAATGAAGGGGATAAGGGGCTTCTAAATTCTTAGGGAAATTTTTCAAAGTAGGGAGGGATGTGAGGAAGTAGGGGAAAGTGGAATCTTAGAGATTGAGTGAGGGGAAGGGGTCCAAAAGGGCAAAACACAGGCCTAGCCTAGGGTTTGTGCAAAAATGAGGAATTTGGGGGATCTCAGTGATGGGAAGTGCTTAATAAGGTACATTAATGATAGGGAAAAGTGTATGAACATCAGGATACAAGTTTTGCTAATGATTTGACCATTCAAGAGAAATTGCCTTCAAAACCCTAGGAGAGGGAAATGAACCTTGCCTAGGCGCAACTGAGGCATGAACAAGGTTTAAAATGACCCAATGGAACCTTACATGATGATAACAACCTTCTAAATGATGATAGACTCAGCTGAATAGTGACATAGACTGACATTTGGGAAACTTTGAAAGGAGTGAAAGCAAACCCTAGACCTAATGCCTAGTGACCAAATTTTGCTTGAAGACTCACTGAAATGACAAAATTTGATTTTGACGCCTTAAAATCACTTGTAAGAGCATGTTTGATCACTATAAGAAGGCTGCAAAGACTGACACTAACATCGTCATGAGTGATTGCAGATAGAGGTGCATGGATGATACATGACGTGACGAACAACATGATGAAAAAGGAGAGCACACACGAGGAAATTTGTTCGCAAACGGATTAATAGACGATGCATGCGAGGATATTTTTTCACGAAGGGATGATGCATGCAAGGATATTTATTCGCAAATGGAAGAAAATTTGAAGCATGCCAAAGTACAACCAAAGGAGCAATGTGCACATGAGACATCAAGCAAACACCAAGACCATAGAAGACTCTGCACACCTTGCCATGTGAAGGTGAAGCTACGATACACCAAGAGCATATCCATCACTCAACAACACTGCAACTCGACATGCACACTAGCAATAGCATGAACATACCGAAACTATCATGTCAACTTGTGTTGTGAATCATGTCAGCCACATCACTATTATGGGCCATACTTTTGTAAATAAATTTAATGTAATGTGGAAGTCCAAGAGACCCACATGTCATATGAAGAGTCATGTAAAGCTAAAGAGTAACATAAGTCAAACAACCATGAGGGAAGTCAAATAGTCACAAGGGACAATTTCACCCTTGGTTATAAATACCCCTTCATTTGTACATGTAAAAGACTTTTGACTTTGGCTTCTCCCACATAGCCTTGAGAGCCTGTAGTCTTTTCTTTGAGGAGTGAGGAGTGGCTCCAATGCCCATTTTATAGGGTTAGTGATGTATGGTGTACCAATGTGTCTTGGAACTTTCCTTTAAATCAAAAGCCTGATAACAGGCCAACATGTTTTCATACATGTATTGTAATTGTTTGTAAGACTAATATTGGAACACTTGTAATGCATACTGCTTTAACCTGTGTAAAAAAAATTGAACTCTTTCGGTCGTTCTAATATGTCATATGTTTAAAAAAATGTGTTTAATAAGTTGTTAATGTTGTCCTACCCATGTTGGTTGCCTCATTGGACATCAGACAGAACCTTTCCCATAAACTTGTTATAACGATTGTCGCACTCGTGTAGACTACTCCATTGAGTGTTGTACGTGTTATTCCTTCTTTTGTGTGTGACTGTCGCATCCATGGACTACTCCGCCAGAAGTTATGCATGTGTTGTCATGTTGCGTGTCTCTGAAAGAGTTATTACTCTTCTAGTTCAACTCGAGACTCACTTCCAACCTCTCTTTCTGCAGTGAAAGAACAATGACACAAGTAACACTAGCAATCACCAGGAACGCAAACCTCGAAGACAAAGCAGACCACTCTCATGTGTTGACAAACAAGAGCTAAGGAAAACATTTAAGATAATGGCAATCGAGCCATCATATCAGATGGGACTCCTACACCAAATGGTGTGAGGTCTAGTTGGGACTTCATACTAGGGAGATCCCCTGAATGTTGGCAGGTTCAGCACCGCCAACATTTTTGGCGCTAGAATGAGGGTTGCCAGTTGTTTATGGTTGAATGTTCTCTCACCCCCATTCATCAGTCATCTGGTCAAGGTAGTAACTCGTACTCCCTCTCACCTACGCATGACTCTGAAGTTGGTTACTCCTCACCTCCCATACGTGAACGTGAATTTTGTATCAACACCTCCACTCCATTCGTCCCATCACCCGTCATTTCGTGAAAGTATTCGAACTGATCCTGGGAATATATCACCTTCCATACACATCAAGAAATCCAAAAACCACTCCCATGGGAGTTTTTGTATCATCAATGGAAGAAGTAGTTCTTTCCACACTTGAAGATCTTGCAGAAGTTGTTGAGAATGGAGAGGAACCTTTGGTCTTCCAACAAGGAGAATGAGACACCCTCGTGATCTTGGGCTCAAATTGTGGTACAGGAGGTGGAGTGGAAGGCAGTGGAGGAGGTGAGGGTAGAGATGAACCAACAGACTCAGAGTTGGAAACATCAAATTGTAAAGGAGAGGAGGAGGATGAAGAAGAACAAGACACGGCTAACCAAAATATAGAATGGATGACTCAGTGACCATTGGCTTTCCTGGGTGCTTTGCATAGGATGCCAAAGTGGTCAAAGAGATTTCTCACAAAGTTTGACCTTGAGAGCATAGTGAAGGTAGAAGATCACTTGGACAACTTCTACCTACATCTGCAGACACTTGAGGTATGGTACGATGACTTTGCATGTACATTGTTCCCATGTACCTTGGATGGTCGCGTAGTAGTATGGCATCACATCCTTCCTGTCAACTCCATCCATAACTAGGGTACATTCAAACACATGTTTTTGGAAAGTTTTTTGATGACAAGACCCCAACCATGTTACTCAAAGAATTGGGAAACCTAAATATGGAGGGGAAAGAAAAGGTAAAATATTTCAATCAGAGGTTTCTGCACATATTGAATAAGTTTTTAGTAGACACGAAACCTCATGACTCCATTACTATTGATTACTACATGTCTTCACTGCCAACTAGTATTGTGTATCTCATCAAGCGAGCTGCGAAACCAACATTGCTAGAAAATTGCGAAGAGGAAATCGTTGTTGAGAAATACCTATGCAAGATTGGAGTCATCAAGGATGAAGAACCAACGAAAGACTCTAGATATGTGAGGAGGAAGCCCCAGGCTATGGCAAGCAAGGGTAAGTACAAGGAAGCAACTGATATTGAAACCCTTACTCGTCTGGTCAAAAACTTGACAACAAAAGTGTCTGAGCTCAAACAATGAACAATTGACACATTTGTGAGTAGCCAACCACCTAGACAAATATAAGGAAGCATGTCATTAGGTAGCAATCGCTTCCTGACTAAAACTATGCAGAGCTCTAGCTCAGTGTTCTAGCTCGAATAGTAAGGATTTTTGCTCATTTCATGAAGATGAGCACCCGAAAGGGTCTTGTTCGGACTGGAAATGAGTTGTAGGATCATTATGCGACCGCATGCCAAAAATTATAAGTAGTTCATAGGGACAGCCTAGAGACATGGATGATGACAAAGATATTGCACTTGATGAGGCATCAAGCACTGGGCAAGTGGTGAACATGTTTCAGTTCTTGTAAGAAGCACAAAAGACAAACACCGAGAAGCAGCCCCAAAAGAAAAATGGTTGTTACAATCTCAGAAGTCAAGGGAATCCCCCTACACTAGGGGAAATGCGACAAAGGCTTGAACTATTGAGGAAGGTTGATCCATCAATCGTCCAAAAGAAGAAAACACAAAGCAAACCCGGGAGTCCATGAGCAGCAAACTATAGAACACTCCAACTAACAACACGATCACCAGTCTCACCTTGGACATCTTGGTGAGTCTACCAACTCTGGATTACAACATTATGGAAGACATGAACAAAACTCGTGAAAACATCAGTTTATTTGAGTTGGCTAGGATTTAGACTTTGCGGAAAATCTTGTTGCGTGCACTGAGGCAGACATCTATGGACAACATAGTCTCTACCAGTAAGGGAGCAAGCACACCTCCCGGATCACTCTCAACTATGTTAAACACAGTCTAGATGCAAGAAGAAAACTATGTTTTCCCTCCATTCCTTCTTTCATTTGAAATCTTTAATTGTAATGTTCACAATTGTTTGGTTGATTCTAGCGCAGCATGTTAGTAAATTATATATTATAAAGAAATGGAACACATAAAATATATTTCAAAAATATAAACATAGAAAACACATAACGTGAGAGACACAGATATATGTGGCTCACTTGATTTCGGCTACGTCCATGGGAAACAACCAGTCCTTCCTTTTATATTATTTAGCAAACTGAAGAGATACAACCTACAACAGATCTAGTGTAATTCCCTCTTCTCTATCACTCAATCTCCTCTCTATTTCTCACTCAAAATACAAATCTACATAAACGCAATACGATTATCTCATATATAGCAAGGGGTTGCCTTCTAGGGCAAAAAACGCTAAATTAAACATAACTTCTACCATCAGATCTCCACCTAATGAACAACCCATATTAACTACGAAATTGCAACATTTTACAAGGCAATTTTACATCTATTTTTAGCTTCAAGGACCCCCCTTGTAGCGCAAATATTATAGGCAACGTTGCCACCACATTAGGAACTCAGATCCAATGCGGTGATACCTCTAAATAAAGAGGATAATTAGGCTCCACATCTAACAATCCCCCACTTGGAGGATGAGTATAGAAACTCCATCGCTGCTTCATTTGTTGGAAAATGACTCCACTTTGGACCTAGCTATTTCTCATCTTCTTCATCATACTTGAAGACCAATTGAAACTTAGCGGAATCTTAGTTTCTCCCCGGTTAAAACTTTTGTTAACATATCTGCAGGATTCTGGCTAGTGCATATCTTTTCCAGCTTCAACTGTCCATCATCCAACATTGGCCGTATGAAATGGTACTTGAGGTGTATATGTTTAGTATTGGAATGAAATACAAAGTTATTTGCAAGATGTATGGCACTCTGGTTGTCACTATATAACCTTCCCAACTCTTGCTTCTTACCCAATTCAACTAGAAACCTTTATAACCAAATAATTTATTTACTAGCCTCTGTAGCAACAACATACTCTACTTCCACTGTTGAGAGTGCAACAACACTTTACAGTTTTGAAACCCAACTGGAAGCTATTCCACCTATAGTAAACACATACCCTATGGTGCTCCTCCTGTTATCTCTATCACCTACCATATATGCATCAACATATCCCTATAGAGCAATGTTTGAACCACCAAAGCTTAATGCTTGATTTGTGGTACCTCTCAAATACCTGAGAATCCACTTCACTGACATCCAATGTTCTTTTCCTAGATTTTTCATGTACCTACTTACAAGTCCCACTGCATGTGCAATATCAAGCCTTGTGCAAACCATTGCATACATTAAGCTTCCAACTGCTGATGCATATCGAAATTTAGACATATAAGCCATTTCTCCCTGAGTCTTGGGACACACCTCCTTACTTAGTTTGAAATGGCTAGCCAAAGGTATACTAACTGGTTTTTCATTTTGCATATTAAATCTTTTCAACACCTTTTCTATGTACTCACTCTGAGATAATGT
The DNA here is from genome assembly GCA_000404065.3 of Pinus taeda. Lineage (NCBI taxonomy): Eukaryota > Viridiplantae > Streptophyta > Pinopsida > Pinales > Pinaceae > Pinus > Pinus taeda. The sequence continues at coordinate 61,257 of APFE030288348.1, read as the reverse complement.
TAATTTTCAATTCTTCCTATTTCTAATTATTCTCATACCAAGGATTGTTTTGTAGCACCCAAATCCTTCATTGAAAATGAGTTTGCCAATTTTCTTTTGAGCTTATTTACTTCTTGCATGTTAGAACCTCCAACAAGCATGTCATTTACATACAATAACAATATAATATAGATGCCATCATTTTTCCTTTTGAGATAAATACAATGATGAGAGTGACATCTAGTATAACTTTGTTCAGACATAAACCTGTCAAATTTTAGATACCACTACCTTGGAGCCTATTTTAAGATATATAAGCTCTTCTTCAACCTGGACACTAGTTCCTCTTTCCCTTTTACCTCATATCCTTGTAGTTGTTGCATATATATCTCTTCCTTCAAATCCCCATGGAGAAAGGTTGTCTTTACATCTAACTGCTCAAGATGAAAATATTCAGCTGCCACTAGACTTAAAATAGTTCTAATTGAAGTCATTTTAACAATAGGAGAAAATATCTCATCAAAATCTATACCCTTTTTCTATGCAAACCCCTTCACCACAAGTCTAGCTTTATACTTTTTTCTACCTCCATCTTCTTCCTTCAACCTGTAAACCCATTTATTCTGCAATGTTGTTTTACCTCCAGGAAACCTAACTAAGTCCCAAGTCTGGTTATGTGCTAAGGAGTCCATCTCTTCTTTCATGGCTTGCTCCCACTTCTTCCTGGTTTCTACCTACACTGCTTCTTCATAACATTTTGATTCACCAGAATCAGTCAACAATACATAATATAATGAAGGAGAGTATCGTTCAGGGGGTCTACTTATCCTGGTAGATATTCTAACACCACTTTTAGGCATTTGAGGTGCTTGTTGTTGTTGTTTTTGTGCTAGCTGTTGATCATTATGATTTTCAAACACCATCACTTTTTCTATGATCTCATCAAGCACTGTTTATTTTTTGTTTTCTTTTTCTTGTTTATTTTCCTACATCTAATCCTTATACAAAACAATTTCATTGAATATGACATCTCTTCTCCTAATGATTTTTTGTTTTTCATAATCATAAAAGCGATAACCAAAATCATTAACACCATATCCAATAAAGGTACATTTATTTGATTTTGCCTCAATCTTTGTTCTATTTTCTTTATTAATGTGGACAAAGGCTTCACAACCAAAAGTCTTTAAAAATGAGTAGTTTACCTTTTTACCTATCCACGCCTCCTCTGGAATACCACCATCCAAGGAACTTGAAGGCCCTCTATTAATTAGATAAACAATAGTATCTACAACATCAGCCCAAAATTGTAAAGGAAATCATGCATGCAATCTCACGCACCTTGCATGCTCCATGATTGTCCTCTTCATCCTTTCCAACACACCATTTTCTTGTGGTGTTCCAGGAATTTTCTTCTCTCTGCGAATTCCATTCTTTGAATAGTACCTATCAAACTCTTCGCTACAATATTCACCTCCATTGTCTGATTTGAGACACTTCAACCTTTTTCTTGTCTCATTTTCAACCAAAGCTTTCCATTTCTTGAAAGTATCAAATACATCAGATTTATTTTGAATACAATAAATCTAGGTTTTTCTGGTTGCATCATCAATAAAAGTAACATAATAATGAGATCCAAATAGATATGATACCTGAGCAGGTCCCCATACATCTATATGTACAAGCTCTAATTTTTCACTCTTCTTTTCTTTCCAAACTCTGAGGAATATGACTCTATTTTGTTTTCCATACACACAATTCTCACAGAATTTTAAATCAACATGCTTCAAACCTGGCAACAAATTTCTTGAGTGAAGAATCTGTATCCCCTTCTCACTCATGTGCCCAAGCCTATGATGCCACAATGTCATATCTTCTCCTATAGAGGTTAAAGCATTAACAGAATTAGAAATACCATTGCATAAATATAATGTACCAACTTTTTCTCCTTTTTCTATTGCCAAGGCTCCTTTAGTGACCTTCCAGGTTTTATCTGTAAAAGTAGTTACATAGCCTTCACCTCCCAATTTCCCTATTGAAATCAGATTTTTCTTTAGATCTGGAATATGCCTTACCTCCTTCAATAATCATTGATTTCCATTTTGTTTTTTTATGAAAAATGTGCCCATTCCAATGATTTTACAGGGTTTATCATCACCCAATTGAACCTGTACAAAATATCCTTGAACATAATCATGAAAATGTTTCCTATCATGTGTGGTGTGGAATGAGGCCCTTGAATCTACCACCCAAGCATCAATAATATTTTCTAATGAAAGAATCAAAGCATATTGAAACACATCATCTGTCACATTCACTTCATGATTGTTTTCTTGTTGCGCGTCTCCTTTTCCCTTCTGATACTTGAAGTCTTTCTTCAGGTGTCCTTTCTTCCCACATTTCCAACACACTATCCCTAATCTACACTTGGATATGCCTTTCCTTGACTTACTGCGACATCCTAGGATCTTTCCTCTTTCCATTTTTCTTCCCCTTGTCTCTGTAGTCAAAGCATTACCTGATGTCTCACTGGAGCTTTTCCATCACATTTCCTTGCTAAGGATTGCATCGAAAACATCATCAAACTTTAAAGTACTAGATCTAGATACAAAGTTACTAATGGCAATAACTAAACCATTCCAACCTTCTAGAAATGAGCATAAAATAACAGAGCCCTAACTTCAACATCAAAAATTAACCCTACAAAACTGAACTAACTGGTAACTGTATTAAATTCATATAAATGATCAGCAACAGATCCACCTTCTGACATCTTCATATTAAATAAACGCTTCATAAGAAATACCTTATTTGAGGCCAAGGATTTTCTATATAGTTTGGCCAATTCCTTCATTAAACCCTCTATTTTCGTTTCCTTTGAAATATTAAAGGCTACAGACGTCGCTAGGCACAACCATATTGTTCCAAGTGCCTTTCCGTTGAGAATATCCCATTCTGTGTCTGTCATACTCGTTAGCTTCTTTCTCTTTCTGCTCAATGGTAGGTACAAATATTTCTAGTACAAATAATCTTTCATCTTCATCTTCCACAACTGGTAGTTTTGGATTTCAAATTTTTCAACCCTAAACCTACCATCATCTGCCATTACTCCCACTAGAACCAAGAACCCTTCTCTCCTATGAGTTTATCAGCCAAATAGACCTTTGGCTCTAATACCACTTGTTAGTAAATTATATATTGCAGAGCAATGGAACACATAAAATATATTACAAAAATATAAACATATAAAATGCATAACAATAGATACACAGATATATGTGGTTCACCCAATTTGGGCTAGATCCATGAGAAACAATCATCTCTTCCTTTTATATTATCCACCAAACTAAAGAGATACAACCTACAGCAAATCCGTTGTAATTCCCTCTTCTCTCTCACTCAATCTCCTCTCTCTTTCTCGCTCACAATACAAATCTACATAAATGCAATTCAATTCCCTCATATATAGCAAAGGGCTTCCTTCTAGGGAAAAAAAACCTAAATTATACATAACTTCTACCATCAGATCTCTACCAAATGAACGACTCAAATCAACTACAAAATTACAACATTTTAAAAGGTAATTCTACATATATTTTTAGTTTCGAGGGCGCTACCCCTGATCCCCCACCAAGGGGGGCTCCTAAAGATTGCTACCGCCCCCCTGGAGCCCCCTTGCAGGGAAAATATTATGAGCAGCATAGCCAACACATTACAAACTGGGGTCCAATGTGGTGATACCTCTGGATAAAGAAGATAATCAGGCTCCACACCCAACACGGCAGCCAATGTCATGCCACTCTCCATTGCCAAAAAGATCAATGTGCAATGGAGCAAGACATCCACGCAAATCATCCGACTTGATCGAGCATCCGTGCCACCATTGGTGAGCTTTGTGATGTGATTATCTGACTATCTCATGACGACTGAGTTCACCAATGCATAACCATTGTTGTTGTGGACATATCGGAAGCATATGGCTTACTACTTAGCAAAGACTGGTCTAGCAGGTTGAATGGGTATTTTGCTACAGACTAGTCACACATGTGGCTTCCGTACAAGGGAAAAAACAATCAAATATGGTGTTATCTGAGAGATACGTGAGGCAAAATTTCACTCCCATCAATGGCAAAAATGAACCATTGGCCTATGCAGAGCTCATTTTCGGTAACTTCCTCTTGGAAACAACGCTAGAGTGATATCACAAACAACCAACTCCAACCCCACCAAACACACAATTGGGTCTCCTTCCTTGCCCCACTGATGGAAATGAAACATGTACAATGCATTGTAACACTAGTAGCAATAGTAGTAGCGATACCAGTAGAAGTAGTGCAAATGTGTCGAACAATCCGTGTACAGACGATTTGTGAACCATGTACTTTGATGGATCAAAGAGATTGGATGGCTCTTAAGCCAGGTGTGTCTTGATCGAACCAAAAAATAGGAAACATTTGATTTCAAGCCACTTGGAGTTCGAGTGCACAAGCAACATTGTTGAATATGAAGCACTCATGTTGGGCTTGCAAAAACCCATTAGCCTCAACGTGGTGACACTCAAAGTGGTAGGTGATTCAGAAATAGTCGTACAACAAGTACATAACACCATACACTATTTATCAACTCATCTCAAAAGTTACCAGCAATAGTTATGGTGACTGCTCTCTAACTTCCAAGCATTTAATATCACTATTGTAACAAGAACGCGTAATGCAACTGCCAATGCCTTGGCAAACACAGCTTCTAGAATGTCACCGCTCAGGGATAGATTTACTGTTGAAATTTTGTATAGACCTTCTGTTATCACTCTGATAATTATTTTGAAGTAAGAAGAAAGAAAAACCAAAGGTAACCACAAACCACTTTTGGAAATCAGGGCCTAGCCTTCCTGATGCTCAGAGAGGGCTCTCTCTTTATAATTTAACTTTGTTTTAGTTAAGATGATTTTAGGCTAGTTATTTTTTTTCTATATAATACTACCTAAGCACCCATGGAGGATTTGAACCGATGACCTATCACAAGGAGTGCCTTAACGGTACACCCATTCAGCGTCAATCCAAAGCCCTGTGGGCAATTTTAGGCTAGTTATTACTTGCACTTGGGTTTTGTTTTGAAAATTTGGTGGTGGGATCACTTTACTTAGATGGATAGAGGTTTGGCTTATACCATTGGGCTATGGAGTCAGATGTCTAACAAACACGACTAGATTCAGTTCTAAAACCAGTGTTTACAGGGCAAGATAGATGGGTTACTACAAATCTCAGAGGCTAAATGGTGAATGGATTCAAATCGGATCCAGGGAGAAATTACGGGTTCCCTAGGCTGGACTTTGGAAGAGATGAAAGAAGTCAATCTGGATGGGAGAGAAATTAAGGGTTCTCAAATCTGGGTATCAGAAGAAAACATGTAAATAAATTACTGTGCAAAACAAAGTGTAATTAAACAAATTCTGAGTGATATTTCCAGTTAATTCATTTAGATTTTAGAACACATTTAAGATAATGAAAACACATAAGAAAGGTAAAACAATCACACAAATAAAGTACTTCACTACAAATGGCTCATCTCATGAACCCTATATCGAAATGCTTTTATTACTTGCTCCAGACTGTTCACTTGAAAATGGTACAATCACCCTTTAGTTCAAGACCACAATAACTCTACAAATGTAAAATAATCCACACTAATGCTTCGAATTTTGAAGTATTTTTACAAAAGGAGTTACAAAATATCTTAAACTGTATTCAGAACTAATCTAGGAAAAAATAAATATCTTCTTGCAAGAAGATAGAGACATCTATTGAGTTGTTTCATGCTGTCCCTTTTATTTTGGTTCTGCTAGCTATAGACTTTGATTTTTATCCCTTTATGCTGCTATGTTGTTTGTCTTTTATGCTGGATTCTCTTTATTACTTTAACCTTTCACCTAATACTCTTTCACTTGATACACTTTGACTATGCTGACCTGTCTTCATCCTTTTACCATGCTCATTTACTTTTAACTGTACACTTATATTTTTACTATGCTTTTACTACAGTAAATCATAAAGTTTTTTCCATGTTTCTTCACCTAGTAACTGGATGTTGAGCATTTTCCTATATATCTCATTAGCCTTTGTATATTTGGAAAATGTAGGCTTATTAATAAATAAGTGTTTCACCTCATGCTAGAGGTAAAATAGATTTTCAAAAGTCTGGTATAATACTCTGCCAGTTGGTATACCACCCATTGATGAGGTATTTTCCTATTCTCTGGCTAATTATCTTATTTTCTTGTTGTAGTCCTCCTGTGTCATCAATTTATCATTTATGACTAAGGAACTAGGTAGTCCCTTTTCTCTCAAAAGCTCAAACTTGGTCATAAACCTGTCAATGACTAGTTGCATGGTTTGACACTTATCTTCTAAATTTAACATTAAATTTCTCTTGGCTAAGACCGTCTTGACTTCCAAAATGGTACATGTCCTGTTAGGTATGTCAAGTTCTTGTAACTCATATTTATTCTTGGAGTTGAGGAATTGAATAATTCTTATTGCTTCCTCTGGCATTTCTCCAAGCTCTTCTTTGACATTCTGGATGGCTTCTGTAGCTTGTTTGATTAAGTCTATCTGCTAAAAAATGACCTCGATAGATGGCCAAATATCATTGACAGAGTCAATGACATTGGCCCATAATAATTGTTTTGCCTTTCCCAAAGGCTCAGTCAGTGTTAACTCTTTCTCTAGGATTTTCACATTCTCATTATTCTAGTAACCTTCTGTTGTTCTTCCTTATACATGATCTAGGCTAACCTGCAATCTGTCTCCAGGCTAGTAAGTTTCTCTTTTAACTTGTTCATTTCATTGGTCTGAATGGACATTTCTTCCATTGCCTTGACCAACCTATTTGTTTCGTAACCTGTGGTACCTGTTGTTGTTGATTTCGTTGCTAATGTAGTTGTTGTTGTTGTTGGCAATGCAATGACCATTGGACCAGTGGGAGATAATGCTACTGCCAATGTGGAAGGCACAGTTGTGGTCATTGTAGGAATGGCAGTTGGAGGAGCATTGTCTAGAATAGCTTGTTTGAGCTAGATCAAGATATCTAGTTCCTTTTCCAGTTCCTTCAACTTGTCATTTAGTTGCAGCACCAAGTCTATCATATCTTCATAATTTTTTTGGCTTTCTAGGACTTCTTTTGTTTGAGGGTGTTGTGACTGAGGCAACTTGAGTTGCTTCGTAAGGGTTGCAATGTCTTAATTTTTCTTCTTAGTTAACTGTTCAGCAGCCTTGATGTCCTTTGGGTCATGGCCTAGCTCAATGATGAGGTCTTCTAAGGATTTGATCCTTGTGCCTTTTGTGCTGGAAGATGCTTTTTCCAGTTTGTACTGGGCTATCACATTTTCTAATGAGTCCTTGAGCTTGAATGTTGCCATTGCTTTTACTGTGAGGGTGGAGTAGATCATCTCTCCAACCTACTTGTGAAATTATATTTGATATATGGGATGAACATCCCTGGCTAAGACCTCAAAGTCAGTCTTCTTGTAGTCTGTTGTGGTTTTAGGCTGTTGTATAGTAGGTTGTAGTAAAGACACCTACATCTTTCCTTATTTGATGTCAAAAGCTGACGTCAATCTATCTTGATTTGGTGCTGTCATCTTCAAGTACTTGGCATAAGTGTCTACCTTCAGCGTTTCATTCCTCTTTTTAATCTCCTTGAATCTTGCCTTGATATTTACTTCCTTGTTAGCTAGCCTGACAAAGGAAGACACCTCCACACTCTTCTGCTCTGTATGATCTCTGTGTTGGAAGTAGATGGTTGTCGTGTTTCTGTTAATGCAGCTGTCTCTATCATCTGTTTACTGCTCTGCCCCATTGCCTCAGTGTCAATGATGTCTTCTGATGCAATGTTTTCCTCCCATTTAGACACACGAGTCAATTTGGGCCTTTTGCTTAGTTGGAACTACTAATCAGTGGTCTCCATGGCAGAGCTTGATGCTTCCTTCCTGTTTCTTTTGGGAATTTTCTCCTCATTGACAGGAGTCTAAATGATGGGAGGGATATTCATTGGCTCTTCCAACTCTGGGACCTGCAAGAAAGAGATTTGGTCAAATTGTTTCTCTAAGTCAATCATGGTGTTCTCCACATCCATAATTGTGATGTCCATATCTATCAATGTGTTCTCTACCCATTCTGACTGATTAGCATACTATTCAATGTCAGGCATGGGGTAGTGGATGTAAGGTCCTAGCTTGACCTTTTGCCTGAATTTGTTTATAACCCCATGAGGGTCATAATGCCAAATGAAACTATTCTTGAATTTGAATTCCTAGAGCATCTTATCAGCTTCAGGCCAAGCCTCTCTGGTGTTGCAGATGAAAGGGCTTTCATCTTAAACTATGTCTTCTTCCTAGAAGCTAAGAAGATGACCTCATCTGCAGCTATCATTTTCCTGAAGTATTCAAAGGAAAATATTCTCATTGGGAGATATTTAGGCAATTTGTAGGGGGGTAACTCATAGCCATAGATCCTAATTTCAATATGATTCTGGTAGAGGTACCAGTCTCCTACTCTGTTATTCTTTTCTAATTGCAGTACTATTTTGATCTCAGTATTGATTCTAGGTTGAGTGCTAGAAGTCAGCATGTTTATAACAGGGTGAACAAAACAATCTATGAAGTCTTTGTATGTGAATGTTGTGTTATACCTCTAGACCAAGGGTGTCTAGTAGATGACTGATCTTTCCTTTCCCCTGGTATTTGTTTTTTGAATCTTTACTGGGAATTTATATGTCTGATAATACAAGAACATATGAAACAACACTTAAGAGTATTTGAAGACTCTTTCAGTGGGAAATCTAGTGAACTTTTCATGCATTTTGTCTACAATTAACTGGGCATAATCATACATAATGGCAAGAGGCTGGCTTGGAGTGAAAATGGACAGGAAGGCCATAATTATCTCATCCGAAAACTTGTGTGATGTGAATCCTATGATTCTTGAGTTCATGGTGATTGTTCTCCTCCAAGTCTCTGAAAAATAGCAAAAACATAAGGTGGAATTTCTTTAGGAGTATGGAACTCCTGAATGATGAAATTCTTAAATATTTGTTTGATCTTGGCTCGGTCCAATATGATGTACAAGTTCAACATGCTTGCAATGGACAAAGGAGTCAGATTAGGAGTAGATTAGATTTTCAACATCTGGTTGATGGATTCAGTAGTGATGGTGAACAATATTTCATAGTTTGGTGCCTTAATAGCCCTATGGCTTGGAACATAACATGCATCACAAAAACGTAATATGTCTAGGAATGGATGGACTTCTGGGAATGTATACTTGGGAAAACTTGATTCCCAAAGGTTTATTTCATCAACATGATTTAGGAACCTATCCTTAGCCTAGCAATGGATTCTCGGAAGGTTGGCTTGGGTGGCTGTGTCTTTGATTTGGAAATCCCTATTTTCCAGGGTCAGGTGGTCAATGTCTAAGTGAGGAGTTGTTACTAGTATGACATCCAAGGAGGTCTGGGTAGCCATTTCTATGATAAAATGTGGAAAATTAGGCTTTATATGGATTTGGGAGTGAAATTTCAGTAATTGAATAACCAGGGTAGGGTATGAGCAGTTTGCAGGCTCGGGTTCTAGTACTTTGGGTATGGCAAACTCTCATTTAAATTGAAATTAATCAAATTCTTTCAATTATTTTAAGAATTTAATGTTCTTTCTTTAAAGAGGGTAATTCTTGGTTCTTGTTCAAATACCTAGAATTTACAGTCAAGGCTACAACTAGTTTTCAATTGGGGTTTGCAGAAGGCTTCGACACCTAGGATGGTGTGCAGTGGTGGCGTCGGAAGGCTCTGATAGTTGATAGTTGGTTGCAGGAGTTCGGAAGGTGCAGGTGCTTCAAAGGCTGAACAGTATCATTTGAGTTAAAAAGGGTGAAAATGGGGGTCGGAAGGCTTTTAACAGAAAACAGTTGGAAAAATGGTGAGGAAAAAATATTTTATGAATAGTGTTGGTTTTCACTTTCGTGGGGAGGTGGTTTTGGAGGCCATTGCACTGCTTATGGGCGTAGAGTGGTATTTTTCTAGGGTAACGTGTTCTATGCCAGAGGTCGACACATAGGCAAATGGGCCCTGAGCAAAACCACTCATATCATGTGCTCTCGGGCCGTTAAGGGTCGGAGATTGTGCGAGCGCGATATGAGTGATGGCCATTGGATTTAGGGATGGATGATCAGACAGCCATCACGTGGGAAAGCTGCGTTGTCAGGCAATGGGGAAGAGGTGAGCGGGACCCATGGGTTTTAATTATGGTTTAGAGTAATTAACCCATGTTTAAGTGTGGATTAATTAAACCACAGAATTTTAGGGGTGGCAGGGTTAGTTTACCTCACCACGGTGGTGGGTTAAACTCGAGTTTAGTTGGGAAAATGGTTAAGTGGTGGAGTTAGTGAGGCAGGGGTTTTTAGAATTAGGATAAAGGATTTAGAGGGGTTTTGGGTAATTATTGAAGTGAAAACATGATTTTAAAATGGGGGAAAGGGGTTTCACACTTAGGGGAATGGATTTTAGGAGTAATTGACTAGGGAGATGTGTGAAACTAAGGGTAGGATTAAAAATGAGGGGGAAGGGGTTTTCATAAGCCATGAAGGGGTAAAAGGGAAGTTAGTGAGTATATAGTGGGGGTGAAATGCAATGAAGGGGGAGTTAGGCAAATTATCTTATGAGCATACTTTTTCATTAATAACTGCTCCTGCATACTTGAAACACATAGTTAAGTATGATAGTAGTGCTTATGCTTCAAATGACTTGTATTTCTGCAACCTTTCTTTACGTACACTTTTACCTACCCTAACATTTTTTCTTCACTTTGGTGGGTGAAATTAAGCTAGAAAACCATTTTCTTTCCTTTTCATTTATAAAAAAAAATATCTACTCCTAACCTTATATCTTCTAAGGGCTCATATTAAACTGATGAACTCCTTTTGTTTCTCTAACTATCTACTAATCTACCAAGATTAAACTGTTTGGTCATATTTTTATTCTCTAGCTAT
>APFE030288348.1:4484-49681 GCA_000404065.3 Pinus taeda | reverse complement strand
TCAGGGCCTTCTCTCTGGGCTTCGACTTCAAAGGATTACCATCCAATCCAATCTACACTCTGCAATGATATGTACAATGATGCAAAGTAAAGTGAACTATTGTGATTCATTGGAAAAATAATGCTTCAGCATCCTACCATTAATAGGTCCTCCTAGTAGATCTGATCCATCTATGTTTGTAAAAAAAAAGCATTGTTGCCTCTATAGCCATAAATGACATAAGGCCCCTTCCACAAAAAATAAAATTTTCCATGCTTGCCTTTGTCTTCTCTCCTTGAATCCCACTTAATGACTTTATTTCCTATGTAAAAATCATTTGCTTTAGTCTTCTTATCAAATACTTTCTTGATATTTTCCTAGATTACCTATGATTTTACATATACTTCTTCTATGGTTTGTTGCAGGTGTATGGCCCAATTTATTCTTCTCTGAATATCATTTGGTTCCACCTATAATTCCTGGATGATCTTCATCATTGGCACTCACAAGGATGATGGGAAAACTACATCCTTCCCCTAAACCAAATAATAGGGTGATTTTCCAATGGACGTCTTAGTAGTCAGTCTATCTGCCCATAAGGCATTGACTAACTTCTTATTCCATGTCTTTTTTTTATCTTCCAACAATTTTTCAATAATATTGACCAGGCTTTTGTTGGATGACTCTGCTTGTCCATTACCTTGAGGGTAATAGGTTGTGGAATGGCCAAGGGTGATGTAGTACTTGTTACATAAATTTATCATTCTTTTGGATTTAAAGGCAACTGCATTATCAGTAATGAGCTTCTGGGGACATCCAAATATTGACAGGATATTACTCTCTAGGAAGGAGATTATGATAGTGTCTGTGGCTTTCCTAGAAGGTATTGCCTCTATCCATTTGGTAAAATACTCTATGGCTGTCGTAATCCACTTTTGCTGAGCTGAGGACGCTGGGTGTATTTCTCCAATGAAGTATTACCCCCATTGTTGAAATGGCATTTCAGTGGAAATTGGCTTAAGTGGAAAGGGTAAAATTTTTCTCTTTCCCTCAAAAATCTAGCATTTATGATAGGAGGTCACATGTGTTTTAACATTTGCAAACAAAGTAGGCCAATAGAAACCAGCCCTCAGAATTTTGTCAATAGTAATCTTCCAGTATAAGTGTCCTCCACAATCCCCTGCATGAAACTCTTGTAAAATCTTGTCAGCTTCATCTTTCAATAAACAAGTTAAAAGAATACCACTATTTTCCTTCCAAAACAATGCATTATATACAATACAATATATTAATGACTTCATTTTCAAGAATCTAGCTTTAGCTCTTGTCAATCCAGGAGGAGCTTGTAGGTTTAGTAATACAAATGTAATATCTGCATACCATGGTGAATCATTAAAAGGTTCACTAATCTATGGAATCGCCATCTCCTCCTGATCATCAAGGGCACTAATGAAGTTGATATCAAGGGCCTGACAGTTCAATTCAGCCATGAGTTTGGCTAAAACTTGGCCTTTGATAAGCTAAGTTGGCTTTATCTCTATGTCATATTCCAATATTGTGGAAATCCACTTACCTCTTTTCCCTTCAGGCCCATTTTGTGTCAAAATGTCCTTAACTACAAAATTTGGAACATAAGCAATAATATGAGAATACATAATGTATACTCTGAATTATTTGATAGCCTTTACTAAAGCTAATGCCTTTTTTCCATGATATTGTATTTGAGTGTGGCATCTCTTAAGGATTTACTAAAGAATGCTATTGGTTGTTCATATCCTTCATTGTTCTTTTGCAGCAAGACTACTGCAATGGTGTGTTCTGAAGCAAAAGAAAACAATAATAAAATCTTTTTTAAAGTCAGGACTAATCAGGACTGGAGTTTTGGTTAAAGATTCCTTAATAGCTTCAAAGGATTGTTTGGCCTCCACTGTCCATTTAATTGCTGAGTCCTTTCTTAGCATGTTATTTAAGTCCCTAATTAATCATGCTAGATTTGAGATGAATCTCCTAAGAAAATTAATCTTGCCTATAAATGATTGCAGCTCTTTAATGTTTCGGGGATGGGAAATGCTCAAAATGGCTTCTATTCTAGTAGGGTCTATCCTAATCCCATCTTTAGATATGATGTGTCCTAATAAAGTTCCCTCTTCTAGACCGAAAAGTGTCTTTTTAGGATTTAAAGAAATCCCAAATTTCCTACATTTGATGAATACTTTCCTTAAGTGATCTAGGTGTTGATTGTCAGATTTGGAGAAGATAGTAATGTCATCTTGGTACACTACTAGGGAATCATGGATCTCCTTTGCAAAGGCTATATCCATAGCTCTCTCAAATGTGGCACTTGTGTTCATTAGTCCAAAGGGCATCTTCAAATACATGAAGGTACCCCAAGGAGTAGTAAACGTAGTTTTGGTTTGGTCCTCAGGTTGGATTAAGACTTGGTTATACCCAGAGAATCCATCTAACAGTGAAATCCTAGATGAGCCAACTACCCTCTGCAGTATATGGTCCATTTTTGGTAGAGGATAGTTACCTTTTAGTGAGACCTTGTTTCAATTTCTAAAATCTACACAAACTCTAATTTCACCTGTCTTTTTCCTAGTTGTAACTAAGTTTGAATTATAGTCTGAGTATATAATGGGGGCTATTATTTGGGAATCAAACATTCTTTTAACCTCTTTCTGTATGGATGGCATAAGAACTGGGTTTATCCTCCTAAGTTTTTGTTTGAAAAGTTTATGATCTTCTTTTAGAGGTATTTTGTGTTGGATTATGCTAGTGTCATAAGATTTTAAGTCTTCATAACTCCAGGCAAATACATCCTAGAACTCCTTAAATAGATTGATGTATTTAACCTTTTCCTCTAGAGGTAAGGCTTTTGATATTTTGGTGAGTTTTGGTTTATCCTTAGTTCCTATATTAACCTCTTCTATGTCAACTCTCAGAGATTCCATCTTGGGTTTCCTAGCTACATCATTAGAGTCAAACGAATCTTCTAAAGGCACTAATCCTTTAGGAAAAAATTTCTTTTTCAAATTAAGGATCTCAGGATCATCATTTATTATTTCCTCAATTTCTACGTTCTCTAAACTATCTATTTCTACTCTAGTAGATTTAGTTGGTTTAGCTACATCAAAAATATTTACATCTATGCTACTTTCTATATTATTGTCTATTGTACAGTCAATGTATATCTTGCAATTCTAAAACTCACCTTCATTGCTCATGAAATCATAGATCTGAGAATCCCAGGAGAAAATTTGCCAATACTTTAGGTTGTTTGGTATAATAGGCCTATGTCTGACTTCTACAGTGTACTGGTGGTTGGGTTGAAATGGCAATTTACAAGTACTAGCAATGGTGGCGAGATTGTGCACCTGCATGTTTTGTTTTCTAGGAATGGCAGCAAAGTTTGATTCCAGGAGGTCTTTGATCAAGTCTAAAACAGTATCCCTATATCGACCAAGCCTAGGGTTGTTGACGATTATTCACCACTAATCTATTTAATAATCAGCTCTAAGTCTCCCATGATGGAAAATCTTTTGGCTCCCAATTTCCTTACCAATTGTAACCCTAGAATTAGGGCTTCATATTTGGCCATATTATTAGTACATTTGAAATTCAATATGAAAGCATGTCCCTCAGCATGATTATTCTCCATATTATGGATCCACACTCATTCACTAGCCCCTAACCTTGACTGACCCATCAAAGTCTAAATGCCAAAATGACTCATGAAATATGTTCTCACTGTCAGTTGTTCTGTATTTTAGGTCTTTGGTTGTGATTTCCTTATTATCATTTTCTGCATTGTATAAGATGAAGGAGTCCATATCTGAATGCATGGAATATATGGGAAAGTTTTGTGGCATTTCCTCACTATTAACCATGTATTTCATCAAGGTCTACCTATATAATTTTCTTGGTTGGCCAAAAACATATATGGTGGCATAAGACATATCCAACTGCAAGGATCCTTGTAGTTTTGCTTCCCATGAGTGAGATAGAAGCATTCCATATTTTGGTGGGATGTCCGCAACTACAATGTCCATTAAAATTCTCTTTACAGGGCACTGGACAAGAGTCACACATAAGTCCTTGATCAGACCAAGGAATTTAACCTAGTTGGAGTCAAAAGAAAACAAATCCTTATAAGGTCTGGTAATGTCTAGGTTTAGTCTTTCCATTATTGCCTTTGGCATCAAATTATGGGATGCCCCTGAGTCCAACATAGCCTTATGCAATATTTTATCATGAATGTTTAGGCTGATGTAAAAAGGAGGAACTCCCCCTTGCTGATGAATACCATTGGCATCAGGGCTAAACAATAATCCAGGCTGGTCATCATTCAAAGTAACAGAATCCTCTCCCTCTCCTATGTTCAAAGTCTCAATTATTTGTGACCTATAAGATTCATTCTTTACCAGTTTGGTCAAAGGAACTGATATCTTTAATTTTGTTATTTCATTTTTTATATTGAAAGCGATCTGAGGTTTGTTTGTTTGATTTAGATCTTCCTTGATATGTGTAGTTTCTGTGTCCTTATTCTATTTCTCAGTGGTAGGCATTTTAGTCAGTAGTTCCACTGTTTTGCCTTGATTTCTCTTATTTTGATTTTTTTCAGTAATTGTCTCTGTTTGGGTTTCAGTGGAGGTTATATCTAAAATCTTAGGGGTTGAAGTCTCTAGTGTTCCCTTAGGGAGGATTTGCAACACTTTGTTTACTAGATCTTCTTTTATTATCTTAGTCTGGGTTTGGATGGATCTTTTAATGGGAGTCTCGTTATTCTTTTTGCTTCTCAAGATATATTCTTTATGTACCTCATATATAGCTGACTCATATCCCTGTTTAAAATCAAAGGATTCACCAAATTCTAACTAGAACTGCTGCAGCATATAAAACTCTTTTTCTTCTTGAGTAAGAAAAACAGTGTCTTCCTCTTTGGCTTCTAGTAAATTAATTTGCGCATCATCCTCTGCTTCTTGGTTCTGTGAATTCTCAACATAGTGTTCTTGGAAGGGGGGCCTAATATGTTGGTCTAGTATTGCATTCTTTCTAGCATTAGGGTTCTTCCTAAAATTTGGGTTTCTTATTGGGGGTTGTTGTCGTTGCTGATTCTCCCATTGATTTTTCCTCTCCATGTTTTCTAACCTATCCATGATTCTCTCTAAACTCTTAGCTAAAACATCTACTTTTCCATCTGAAGTGGAATCTTCCTCTTTAAATACAACTTTCTTTTCATTCCTCATTCGTGCTTTCGTAGGTAATCGGTTGGCCTCTACACTAACAAAATTACTCTGCATTTGTTAAAGTGTTTCAGGGTTTCTTTCCATTAGCTAGTATGACATGTCAGCATCAAAACCATCAGGGAACTTAACTAATGCTAGGTTAGGTGGAGGCTTAATATTGGCTGGAATTTCATTGTAGATATTATTAAACCTAGTGTAATAGTCCTGAACTGACTCATTAGGAGCTCTTCTAATATTGTCATATTCAGAAAGTATTTGCAATGGGTTTTTCTTTCTCTCCCATCTATCAATGAATAACCTATGAAAATTGGCTAAGTTTGCAATATAGTTAGAAAGAAAGGCTTTGAACCATTTCTTGACATCCCCGGTTAAAGTTTGGGAAAACAATCTCGTTTGGACATCTGCTTCATCTATCTCATGCAACTCAAAAAAGTCAGACATCTTGTTTACATGTTGTTGAGCAGTGTAATAGCTAGTAGCATCAAACAAGAAAATCTTACTCTAATAATCTACAGGCATGGCGTAGAGTTTTACAGGTAAAACAAGAGGAGCATATTAGTTTGCCATTTTTGTAATTCTGGTTTTGCTGGGGGGTAAAGTTGTGGTGCTTGAGGAAGAGCTTGAAACTGATGGAGGTGAACTAGATGATGATGAATATGGTTGATTAATAACTGGTTTAGGTGATTGGATTGTGGTAGATACAATTGGTGAAGTTGTGGTAAAAGAAGGTGTATTTACAATGAGTGAGGATTGTGCATAAATTTTAAAGGAAGTAGCAGTAAGGGCAGCTAGCTCAACAGATTTCTGAAGGTAAGCACTATCTATATTGTTGATCAATGTAGAGGTCAAAGCTTCTAACTTGTCAAAAGCGTCCAAGACAAATCTATCTAAATTTGGATGGATAACCCTTTTTGATTCAATGAGTTGAGTAAATTCAAGGCCTAAGACTATTTCATGGATGGCATTCTCAGATTTAGTTCTAAATAATGAGAGGTCAAATGAAAAATCAAGAGGGATTTCCTCTAAAGTTGACAACTCCTCGGGGAGTAAATTGGATCTGCTTAGCTGGCTACTACTTGCCTAAGTTTCTTCATTTTCTGGTTTTCTTAGAATTTTTTCTAGGTCATCAACTATAGTTGCAGGGCTTGGATATGGGTTTTCCCAGGTATAGTGAATCTTCTTAGGAGCCAGAATTTTAAGTTTTTAAACTGTTTTTATGAAATTTTTGAAAATTTTACTTCAAATAATGACCTTAAGGTGCTCAAGATTAAATTTAAGGTTTCCTTGAAGTTTTATGAGACTGAGGATCGAAGTTCCGCAGTCTGGTCACCATAAATGTTATCAATCTAATATTTCTTTTGAAGTATGAAGAAAGAAAAACCAAAGGTAACCACAGGCCACTTTTGGAGATCAAGACCTAGCCTTCCTGATGCTTAGAGAGGGCTCTCTCTTTATAATTTAACTTTGTTTTAGTTAAAAAGATTTTAGACTAGTTATTGCTTGCACTTGGGTTTTGTTTTGAAGATTTGGTAGTGGGATCACTTTACTTAGATGGACAAAGGTTTGGCTTATACCATTGGGCTATGGAGTGAGATGTTTGACAAACAAGACTAGATTTTGTTCTAAAAAAGTGTCTACAGGGCAAGTTAGATGAGTTTCTACAGATCTTAGAGGCTAAATGGTGAATGGCTTCAAATCGGATCCAAGGAGCAATTAAGGGTTCCCTAGGCCTGAATTTGGAAGAGATGAAAGAAGTCAACTGGGATGGGAGAAAAATGAAGGGTTCTCAAATCTAGGTATTAGAATAAAACATGTAAATAAATTACTATGCAAAACAGAGTGTAATTAAACAAATTCTGAGTGATATTTCTAGTTAATTCATTTAGATTTTAGAACACATTTAAGATTATGAAAACACATAAGAAAGGTAAAACAATCACACACAAAAAAGTACTTCACTGCAAATGGCTCATCTCACAAATCTTGTAGCGAAATTCTTTTATTACTTACTCCAGTCCGTTGACTTGAAAATGGTACAATCACCCTTTGGTTCAAGATCACAATAACTCTACAAATGTAAACTGATCCACATTAATACTTCGAATTTTGAAGTATTGATACAATAGGACTTATAAAAACTATATTCATAACTAATCTAGGAAAAAAGAAATATCTTCTTACAAGAATATAGAAACAACTATTGAGTTGTTTCATGATGTCCCGTTTATTTTGGTTCTGCTAGCTGTAGACTTTGATTTTTAGCCCTTTATGCTGCTAGGATGTTTGGATTTTACACTAGATGCTATGTTTTACTTTAACCTTTCACCTTATACTCTTTCACCTGATATATTTTGATTGTATTGACTTGTATTCATCATTTTACCATGCCCATTTACTTTTTACTGTACACTTATATTTTTACTTTGCTTTTACTACAGTAAATCATAAAGTTTTTGCCATGTTTCTTCATCTAGTAACTGGATGTTGATAATTTTCCTATATATATCCTCAGCCTCTGTATATTTGGCAAAAGTAGGCTTATTAATAAATAAGTGTAGGAATGACAGTTGGAGGAGCACTGTTTAGACTAGCTTGTTTGAGTTGGATCAAGCTATCTAGTTCCTTTTCCGTCTCCTTCAGCTGGTCATTGAGTTGCAGCACCAAGTCCATCATCTCTTCATGATTTGTTTGGCTTTCTAGGACTTCTTTTGTTTGAGGGTGTTGTGAATGAGGCAGCTTGAGCTGTTTCTTAAGGGATGCAATGTCTTAATTTTTCTTCCTAATTAACTATTCAGTAGCCTTGATGTCCTTTTGGTTATGGCCTAGCTCAATGATCAGGTCTTCTAAGGATTTTATCCTTGTGTCTTTGGTGCTAGAAGATGCTTTTTCCATCTTGTACTGGGCTGTCACATTGTCTAATTAGTCCTTGAGCTTGAATGCTACCATTTCTTTTACTGTGAGGGTGGAGTAGATCATCTTTCTAGCTTGCTTATGGAATTCTATTTGATCTATGGGATTAATATCCTTGGCTAAGACCTCAATGTTGGTCTTCTTGTAGTCTGATGTGGTTTTAGGCTGTTGTACAGTAGGTTGTAGGAAAGACACCTACATATTTCCTTCTTTTATGTCAAAAGCTGACATAAATATATTTTGATTCAGTGGTGTCATTTTCAAATACTTGGCATAAATGTTTGCCTTGAGCTTTTCATTCCTCATTTTAATCTCCTTGAAGCTTTCCTTGATATCTACTTCCTTATCAACTGGCCTAACAAAGGAAGACACCTCCACACTCTTTTGTCTTTTTATGATATTTATGTTGGAAGTAGATTGTTGTTGTGTTTCTGCTGATGCAGTTGTCTCTGTTGTCTGTTTACTGCTCTACCCCATTGCCTCAGTGTCAATGATGTCTTATGATGCAATTTTTTCCTCATGTTTAGACATAGGAGTCAATTTGGATCTTTTTCTTAGTTGGAACTACTGATTAGTGGTCTCCATGGTGGAGCTTAATGCTTCCTTCCTATTTATTTTGGGATTTTTCTCCTCATTGATAGGAGTCTGAATGATGGGAGGGATATTCATTGGCTCTTCCAACTTTGGGACCTACAAGAAAGAGATTTGGTCAAATTGTTTCTTCAAGTCAATCATGGTGTTCTCCCCATCCACCACTGTGATGTCCGTATCTATCAATATGTTCTCTACCCATTCTGACTAATTAGTATATTGTTCAATGTCAGGCATGGGGTAGTGTATGTAAGGTCTCAACTTGACCTTTTCCCTGAGTTTGTTTATAACCCCATGAGGGTCATAATGCCAGATGAAAATATTCTTGAATTTGAATTCTTGGAGCATCTTATCAGCCTCAGGCCCAACCTCTCTGGTGTTGCATATGAAAGGGCCCATTTGTTTTTTCATCTTAAATTATGTCTTCTTCCTAGTAGCTACGAAGTTGACCTCATCTGCAGCTATCATTTTCCTGAAGTATTCAAGGGAAAATATTCTAATTGGGAGATATTTAGGCAATATGTAGGGGGGTAATCAATAGCCATAGATCCTAATTTCAGTATGATTCTGGTAGAGGTACCAATCTCCTACTCTGTTATTCTTGGCTAATTGCAGTACTCTTTTGATCTCAATATTGATTCTTGATTGAGTGCTAGAAGTCAACATGTTAATGACAGGTAAACAAAACAATCTATGAAGTCTTTGTATGTGAATGTTGTGTTATACCTTTGGACCAAGGGTGTCCAGTAGATGATTGATCTTTCCTTTCCCCTGGTATCTATTTTCTGAATCTTCACTGGGAATTTATCTGTCTGATAATACAAGAACATATGAAACAACACTAAAGAGTATTTTAAGACTCTTTCAGTGGGAAATCTAGTGAATTGTTCATGCATTTTATCTATAATGAACTGGGCATAATCATACGTAATGGTAGACGGTTAGCCTAGAGTGAAAATGGACAAGAAGGCCATGATTATCTCATCCACAAACTCATCTGATGTGAATCCTAGGATGCTTGAGATCATGGTGATTATTCTCCTACCATTATCTGAAGAAATAGCTAAAACATAGGGTGGAATGTATTTAGGAGTATGGTGCTCCTCAATGATGAAATTATGAAATATTTGTTTGATCTTGGCTGGGTCCAATGTGATGTACAAGTCCAACAGGTTTTCAATGGACAAAGGAGTCAGATTAGGAGTATACTAGATTTGCAACATCTGGTTGATGAATTCAGCAGTGATGGTGAACAATATTTCATGGTTTGGTGCCTCAATAGCCATATGGCTTGGAACATAACATTCATGGCAAAAATGTACTATGTTTGGGAATGGATGGACTTCTGGGAATGTATACTTGGGAAAACTTGATTCCCAAAGGCTTATCTCATCAGCATGATTTAGGAACCTACCCTTGGCCCAACAATGGATTCTCATAAGGGGGTGGTTGTGTCTTTGATTTGAAAATCCCTATCTACCATGGCCAGGTGGTCAATGTCTAAGTGAGGGGTTCTTACTAGATTGACAGCCATGGAGGTCTAGGTAGCCATTTCTGTGATAAAATGTGGAAAATTGGGCTTTATATGGCTTTGGGAGTGAAATTTCAGTAATTGAATAAATAGGGTTGGGTATGAGCAGTTCACAGGTTGGGGTTATGGTGCTTTGGGAATGGGAGACTCTCATTTAAATTGAAATTAATCAAATTCCTTTAGTTATTTTAGGAATTTAATGTTATTTCTTAAAGAGGGGGTAATACTTGGTTCTTGTTCAAATACCTGAAATTTACAGTTGAGGCTGCAACTGGTTTTCAATTGGGGTTTTCAGAGGGCTTTGGCAGCTAGGATGGTGTGTAGTGGTGGCATCAGAAGGCTTTGATAGTTGATAGTTGGTCGCAGGAGTTCAGAAGGTGCAGATGCTTCAGAGGTTTAGCAATGTGGTTTGAGCGAGAAAGGGTGAAAATTGGGGTTGGAAGGCTTTTAACCATGAACGGTTGGAAAAATGGCAAGAAAAAAATGTTTTATGAACGATGTTGGTTTTCACTTTGCCGGGGATGTGGTTTTGGAGGCCATCGCACTACTTATGGGGGTTGGGTGGTATTTCGTTGGGGTAACGCGATCTATGCCAGAGGCTGACATGTAGGCAAATGGGCCCCAAGCAAAACCACCCATATCGCATGCTCTCAGACTGTTAAAGGTTCAACATTGCACAATCGTGATATGTGCGATGGTTGTTGGATCTGGGGATGGATGATCAGATGGCCATCGCATGGGAAAGTTGTATGGTCGAGCGATGGGGCAAAGATTAGCAAGACCCATGGATTTTAATTACAATTTAGAGTAATTAACACATGTTTAAGTGTGGATTAATTAAACTACAGAGTTTTAGGGGTAGCGGGGTTAGTTTACCTCACCAGGGTGGCAGGTTAAACTTGCGTTTAGTCGGGAAAATGGTTAAGTGGTGAAGTTAGTGAGGCGGGGGGTTTTTAGAATTAGGATAAAGGGTTTAGAGGGGTTTTGAGTAATTATTGAAGTGAAAACATGATTTTAAAAGGGGGGAAAGGGTTTTCACACTTAGGGGAATGAAGTTTAGGAGTAATAAACTAGGGAAATATGCAAAACTAAGGGTAGCAGTAAAAATGAGGGGGAAGGGGTTTTCATAAGCCATGAAGGGGTATAAGGGAAGTTAGTGAGTATATAGTGGGGGGTGAAATTCAATGAAGGGGGAGTTAGGAAAATTAGCTTATGAGCACGCTTTTTTCATTGATAACTGCTCCTGAACACTTGAAACACATAGTTAAGTATGATAGTAGTGCTTATGCTCCAAATGACTTGTATTTCTGCAACCTTTCTTTACTTACCCTTTTACCTACCCTAACATTTCTTCACTTTGGTGGGTACACTTACACTAGCAAACCCTTTTCTTTCCTTTTCTTTTATAGAGCAAACTATCTACTTCTAACCGTATATCTTCCAAGGGCTTAGATTAAACTAATGAGCTCCTTTTATTTCTCTACCTATCTACTAATCTGCCAAGATTATCTGTTTGGTTAGATTTTTATTCTCTAACTGTAAACATGAAATTCAAAGCATGAAGTAGTCAAGATTAAGCAGTTTGACTATCATGGGTTGTGGCATATATGACAAGCTACACACAACCATTATTTAAGACAGTAAAGTAAAGAGTAGTGGCACTTGGACTTGCGCACTTTCATGATGTGTTTTTTGTTGGGGGTTCATAATTTTTCATTTTTTGATATTTTCTTATTTTTCTTGTCCTTTAATATTTCTTTTAGGACACACCCTCTTTACATTTTTTAATTTTAATATGGAAAACATTTGCAGAAAGAAAAGGTATGTACAATATTACAAGATTTAACCTCGGCCACTCCAAAATTATTAATCCTATCACTATAGGACTCTAACACCTTCTATCATGGATAACATAACTAATTTAAACATATTTGATGATGATAAACAAATATTGTATTTCATGGCCAATGATGATATCTTCAAGGATGTAGTGATTGACAAAGACGAGCACAAGTTGTCTTTGTAGGTTGGGGCTGGCAACAAGAAAGGAAACCTCATCCCCAAGGGTGTGGTATCTTTGTAAAAGCTCTATGACTTGCAAGAATGCTTTCAGGGGCCAAGGAATAGCAAAACCCACAGCTCTACCATGATGCATGAACTGATTAACTTGGGGACAAAACAAGATCTGAAGTTCATTAATCTCGGTACGTATTGCACGCAGTAAGAGTGACAATCCTTTGTTTTCTTTTTCAGATAGTACAGGGATGTGTTCACGTGGACATATGAAAATTTGAAAACTTACAACACATGAATAATCCAACATATCCTTCCTATCAAAGAAGGGGTCAAGACATATCAACATAGGTTGAGGAAAGTACATCCATCACTTGAACCCCTCATACAGAAAGAGCCCACCAAGTTGTTGGATGCACGGATCATATACAAAGTTCATCATTCTACATGGGTTTCAAACCTTGCGCTTATACATAAGAATTCTAGGGAAATCCTCTTGTGTGTTGATTTCTTGAACTTGAACCACACCTTGGATAAAGACAACTACCCCATGTCGTCTATGGAGCACATTTTGGAAACAGTATTTGGGGCACAAATGTTTTCCTTAATTGAGAGGTTTTTAGGATATAATTAGGTCCTGGTAGCGGAACCTGATTGAATCAAAACTACCTTCTGTACCAAGTGGGTTACGTTTGCATACAGAAAAATATCGTTTGGGCTTATGAATGCAGGTGAAACCTTTCAGTACACCATGGACATCACCTTACACGGACTCATCGAACAGAGTGTAGTGGTGTACCTCGATGATGTGACAGTGTTTTCAAGAAAATGGGAAAACAACATATGCCATCGGAAGAAAATTTTTGAGTGATGTTGAAAATACGGAATTTCCTTGAATCCCAAAAAGAGCATATTTGCAGTGTCTGAGGGAAACCTCCTTGGGCACATCATTTCCAAAAGTGGGATCAAAGTTGATCTATACTGGGTCTGGATTATTAAATAGATCCCTCACCCAACCAACAAGAAAGCAATGTAGTCCTTCTTGGCAAAGATAAACTTCCTCCATAAGTTTATCTCAGACTAGTAAAACGAATGCAAGACATGATCAAGAAGGATTCAGTCTATAGTTGGGGTAAGAGGTAAAAGTATGCATTCACCCATATAAAGTAGGCTATTGTAGAATAACCTGCACTTTACAGCCGAAATTTCAACAAATACTTCCTTATATACACCTTTGCCTCCGACAACTCGCTCACTCCAGTACTCATTGAGAAGGATGAACTAAACGATGAACGTCCCATCTCCTTCATGAGCACAAGAATGCAAGGACCCGAACTCAACTACCCCATCATTGATAAACAAGCATATGCAATATACAAGGTGGTGAAACACTTCAGACTCTACTTGTTGAAGGACCATTACATAGTGTATGTGCCTCACCCAATAGTCCGGTCACTACTCATACAACAAGGGATGGGTGAGCGATGTGTAAACTGGATGATAGGCTTGCGAGCGTATGATCTTGACATCAAACCAGTTCACACTATCAAGGATCATGGTCTCTGCAGACTCACAACTAAGGCAGTACATGCACAGGAAGAAGAAGTAGAGATCACCGGTTGGGAGCAGGAAATTGAAATGTATGATGTAGTGTGAGCACCACCCACTGCAAGCGGAAAATATTGATACGAAGATGTGCACCAGTACCTTGATCACAACACCATACCCTATCACTTTTCCATGAGACAAAAGAGGGCACTATGCCTTAAAGCTTTATCCTATCAGTTGGTGCACGGAGTGATTTACAGAAAGAACAGTAATAGAATCCTTCTCAGGTGCCTGGAGGCACATGAATTAGAGAATTTTTGCAATATCTACATGACGAACTAGTCGAGGATCACTTTGAAAGAAATACCACTACACACAAAGTTATGCAAGCCAGTTTATACTGGCCCACATTATTCAAGGATGCACACACTTATGACCACAAGTTCCCGATCTGTCAGTGATGCACCGACAGAACTTGAAGGTCAGCAACCCCAATTCAACTTGTTGCATTGAATGAATCATTCCAATAATGGGGCCTGGACATCATCAGGGAAACTTTCCCACATTCATCGAAACTGCACCGCTACTTTTGATAGCAACTGATTACTTCACATGGTGGATAGAAGCATTTCCGCTCAAGCAAGTGAACAACCAGGAAGTCATTAGCTTCCTCCAACAAAACATCATCTCATGCTTTGGCATCCTCATATCACTTGTATTTGACAATGCAATGTACTTTTTATCTTTAAAGATTTATGATTTTGCATTGGAAAATGGTATTGTACTGAAACACTCATCTAACTACTACCCATAGGGAAAAGATCTCACAAAATCCAAGAATAGAAACATTATCTGTATAATCAAAAAGACTATGTACTCTTAGCAGCGTGACTAGCAATTTGCCTTAACGAATGCCTTATGGGCTAACCATGTAACACCCAAACCCTCTTTGAATACCTCACCATACTTCCTGGTCTACAGGAAAGAAGACACCTTACCACCCAACATCTACTTGCATGCGCTTCAGTTGTCTCAAGAATCCCAAGGCAAGCCTTGCCTGCTAGTTCAACGTAGGATGGATACACTTCAAAAAGTACAACAAGAAAGGATGAAAGAAAAACAAAAGTTTACGCTCCACCAAAACCATATCAAGAGATGGTTTGACAAGAATTCTGCAGGGAAACCTAACTTCGATGTTGGTGACTTAGTATTGAAATGCGATAAAGCCCATGAAGACAAAGGCAAGCATACAAAGTTCCAATCCCTGTGGATTGGTCCATACACTATACATGAGAATCTTGGACCACACATATATTATCTCCAATCACTTGACAGGAGGATTGACAACCTTCCTGTCAATGACCAATATCTCAAGCATTATTTCCAATAAGACAGGGTTGCACCCCGCACTATGTACATATTTTGTTTACTACTTATTATTTTTCTTTTTTGCTTTTCTTACTATTTCTGTTTCATTTTTATTTGTTTATTTAGTATCCTACTATTTTTGTTTTTTGTAAATAAATTTTTTCCTTTATTGAGTTATGGCTTTTGAACGATTATGTCGCTGAGGTATAAAGAAGTCTTGTGACACTGCAGCACTTGGCTTGTCCTGCATCCGTCTTCTCTATGCTTGGTTGTAACCTTCAGTCTATGAATTCTTGACAGAAAATGTGATCCGTCTACAAGGGAAGCTTGGGTCTAACCATGAACCTGTGTCCACATTAGGAAACCTCATGCCCATACTCATCCTTTTGCTATGTTTGTTCAAGCTCATCCAACTAGTAGAAATAGAGAAGGGGAAAACCTAAACAAGGAAACCTATGTCAAAGGTCTTATATGCTTCTCTGAAGGAACAACCTCTTCTACTCTCAATAAGCTAGGATCCCTCTTCTGCCCCAAAAATAAATAAGTTCCTATGCACAGTCCTCTTAAAAAATACAAAAACGAAATAAGAGAAAGGATTTTTGGGCAAAGAGGTGAAGCATCCAACTCCACCAGGGTACTGACCAGGCTCACTAGTAGTGGAGAAATACATGTGTTCCTAAGTGACTCCATTGGGGTACTGTCTAGGCCTGCTAGCAGTGGAGCAACACCAGAGATGAAAACTTATACTATGAAAATTTTTAACTGGTAAGCCAAACTACCCTTCCTGATTTTGAAACATTGTGATCAAGCTGAAACTTGTTGTTTTGTTTGATTGAGTTGGAAAAAGGTAACCATGTCTATCCATGGGGTAAGTGGGGAAGCTAAAGTAACCCATACAATTATTCAATACTCCCTAAAATACTAAGGCCATGTCCTATAAATGGACTAAAATAAAGAACTAGAATTCAACCAGTGTGTCGCCAAGTGTTGTAGCGGTTGCAACACCCTCCAAAATTTTGGCTTGCATCCAATTTAGGAGCCTTCCCCAGGCTTTTCCTTGATGTTTGAGAGCACTCGGGCTCATCCCATGAGCTTGTAGTGAGTCTTTGCACCCTCCTCGCTTGACCATTCAATAGACATCTTTTTTGCATGTTGGTCACCATGTCATGCTTGCAACCATGTTTTGGCCACACATAAGGTCCCGCTTCATGTACACAAGTTGTATTCTCTATGTAAAAATTTGTCGCACTCACACACGAAGTTGTATGAATTGTCGCGCAAGTGTCATCGTGGTTGTTCAATGATCTGTCACAAGTGTCATGCTTGTCTCTTAAACTGTCGGTCAGTCACATGGAGTATATGTTATCTTGATGGTTTTAGGCATCTTGTCGTCGAGTCATGTTGATTGTGTGTTCACAAGGTCACGTGTGCACAAGTTCACTCGCTCTCACACTTAGTCATTTTGCTGAACTTATAACAACTAGATCACCCTCCAACAGTTGGACCTCCACCCTATAATCGACTCAATCGATTGTAACCCAAAACAACGTAGAAGTGTCAAACAAACCATTTCAATATGTGTTGCTTGCAAGTACATCAACCAAGCCTCCTGCTGGTCAATAGAAGAGTTTGATGGGGCATTGACCTTGGGACTCACTCCCCTCAAAAATTGTTCAAAAGATGTCAAGCATGCCCGCTCCACTGACTAAAGAAACTGCACAGACAGGCCAGATAGACACCCAATTTCCATCATTGTCTCCCTCAAAAAATTGCGCAGTTTTTCCAGTCAGCCAACCTGCTCCTCACCCAAAGAACTGCGTAGATTTCATGAGCAGTCCCTCAGTTTCCCAACATCCTGCTCAGCTAAAAAACTACGTAGAGGTGTTCACCAGGTCAGCCTCCCAGCAATTGCACAATTTTTTTCACCAGCACTCTCATAGCCTGTTGTCAAATCCCTAAAAAAATGTGAATTTTTTCTCGGCAAGCCTCCTCCAACTTGCTACCAACTCCCCGAAGAAATTGTGCAATTTTTGCTGCCAAGATCCTCTACTACTTGCACTGCTTCCCTAAAAAATTGTGCAGATTTGCCCGCCAGCTGAGCCAGATCCCACGAACAATCACTACTGATCCAAATTGTCCATCTTAGTCTTCGAGTAACTTTTGCGCAATTTTCACCAGTAGTGCCTAGAGCCAGCACCCTAGCTTAAAACCTACCTTGCGCAGTTTCATAGTCTTGTCCAAGAGACCCACATGACATATGAAAATTCATGTAAAGCTTAAGATTCAAATAAGTCAAACAATCATGAGGGAAGTCTAACAGTCACAAGGGCCTCACAAGTGTCAGTTTCACCCTTGGCTATAAATACCCCCTCATTTGTACATGTAAAAGACTTTTCACCTTGGCTCCTCCCACATAGCCTTGAGAGTCTATAGTCTTTTCTTTGAGGAGTGACTAGTGGATCTATCACCCCTTTTATGAGGTTAGTGAAGTATGGTGTACCGATGTGTCGTGGAAATTTCGCTTAATTCAGAAGCCCGATAACAGGACAACACATTTACACACATCTATTGTAACTGTTTGTAAGACTACTCTTGGAACACTTGTAATGCATGTTGCTTTAACCTGTGTTAAAACATTTGAACTCTTTCGGTTGTGCTAATACATATCTTTATAAAAATGTGTTGTATAAGTTGTTAACATTTTCCTACCCATGTGGGTTGCCTCATTGGACATCAAACAAAAAATTTCCTATAAAATTGTTATAATGACCATCGCACTAGCGCAGACTACTCTATTGAGTGTTGTATGTGCTATTCCTTCTTGTGTGTGTGACTGCCACATCCGTGTGGACTACTCCACGGAAGTTGCATGTCCTATAATGTTGTGTATCTATGATAGAGTTGGGACTTTACATTATACTGGAGACTCACTTCCAGCCTCTCTCTATGGTAAAAGAACCTTGATAGAGGTAACAATAGCACTCACCAGGCACACGAACCTTGAAGACCAAGCAGACCACTCCCATGTGCTGACAAGCAAGAGCTAAGGAAAACATTTAATATAATGGCAACTGGGCCATCATACTGGATGGGACTCCACCAAATGGTGTGAGATATAGTTGGAACTTCATACCAGGCAGATCCCTTGAATGTTGGTGGGTGCAGCACCATCAACATTGTCTTAGGACCTCAGGAAGGAAAGGAGGTGTGCCATAGGAAAAAGGTGTGAGATTGATAGGGCCAATATTGACAGATATTTCCCTGGAAATCAACAGAGATATTCATGTCTCGATACCTTGGGGTCCTCAGAACTTGATATCAACTATGGAGTGTATGTTGAGGAGTAGGTTGAGGAAAAGGGTCGAGATTGACAGGGTCTGAGATGGGAATTCCTCCCTTAAATTTCTGTGGAAGGAGTTTGTCTCACCTTGGAACCATTTGTAATATGAAATTTCATCATGGACTAGGGTACTAATATTGAGACCAAGATTGTGAATGATATAAGGGAGAGATGGCATGGCAAGGCCCAAGAGGAAGTGGCCTGCCACATAAGACTCCTATGTTGACAAGGCAAGCTGTGTGGTCCACACCGTAGTGCCATGGTAGCCATGATGACATGAAAGGGTTTAAAAAGTGCCAAATTAAAATGTCCATAACGTTTTATATATATCTTGGATCATAATAAAATTTATATCACCGAAAATCTCTCAACAAGAAATGTTAGTTTTCAGATTTGGGGAAGTTTAAATTTGAGGAAATTTTTAACCCCATTTCCATGGCAGGACTTTGGAGGGTGCACTAGCTTGATTTGATAGCTACCACAACCCAATAATGACCCAAGGGGGTGGAAGGGGGTGTACAAAGTGGTATCAGAGCAAGGTTCAACAACACACATAAAGAGACTCACATGCGCTCACTAAAATAGCTTTTTTATCTACTAATATTACTTTATGTTAAAAGATGTATATTGATGTCACAGTTAAAATCCCATGTAATTTTTAGCTTGATATAATTTTTTATTGAGTAATCATCTTTATGCTCTTTCTATTTGGAACCACTTGGTTTTCCTTTTTTGTTGCTTATACTTTCCATGTATTTTTCTTACACATAATTGTCATCAATTATCCTTGGCTTAAAGATCGTCTCTTTCTTTCACAAATGAATTTGTAGATGACACAAATACTTGAGGATTACATTTTGGTTCTTTGAAGAGATACTTATCATGATAGTCATCTTCTTGAACTTGGTAGTGTACTCTTGCACAATCTACCCATGCCTTAGTCTAGTAGTGCCCATGGATCTAATTGTCCTATACGTAACCAATAAGGTAGAAATAGGATTTAATTAGGGTTTTGGAATCCTCCAACCTAGTTATTGGTGGATCACTAGGTTGATGGATGGCTCTCTAATTTTATTCTTAAAACAAAATCTTTTTCTTTTCTTATTTATGGTGGACACATAAATAAATAGTTAACTATTTCATCCAACATTTCAACTTTATAGCATTGATCTCACCTTATTATGGCTTGATATTCACTTTCAATTTCATTTTAAATAAGGGCTATTAAGGGGTCATGGAACTAGAAATTGCTTGTTATTTATCAATATCTTTTTATTGAATCCTTTTATGGATCATAGTTATCTCCCAATTTCCCCTCTAAATAGATATTTGATTAAGATCCTATAACCTCCTTAAACATGATCTTTAGCTTTCTTGCTAAAGTTTCCATTAGGAGGGCCATATTGCGATATATATGAGTGACTTGTTATTACATACTCAAAAACCACTCCTTTATTGGATCTCAAGCATTGTTGTAAGCCTATTCAACATTCCCACAAATTTCTTACCTTTTTCTTAATCCAATTCATAGATCCTACATTTTTCCACAAATACTCCAAAGATATCCTAGCTCTAATATCAATATCATCCATAAATTGTCATGGATATTACACTACAATAGTTCATCACAATAAATCTTATAATATTTTAAAATATTAGACTATGAAAACTAATTTTCCTTATATTCCATATTAATTAATTACTATATTCACTTCAATTTTATGAAATTATTGAAGATAAAAATGAAAGAATAAGAACACTTACACCAAATAAATAAATCAACATAATATTTATCCTATGAAACCCAATACACAAGAAAAAAACATCTAGAGGGTCAGTTCTATGCTATTATCTCTTTGCTTTAGCTATAAAATGCACATTCAAAGGAATGGGAACTCACTATGGGGTTACATGTTGATGTTGTGGCCAAAATGGGTGCTATAGAATCCTCCTCCTACTCTAATATGCTCTTAAAATACCACTCAATTTTTTTTTTTTCTTTAGCTATGAAAAAATGCATTGTTAAAGAGTGGGACCCCTTCTCATCCTAGCAGCATGGTACTTAACATAACCTGAAATCCATATAGGGTTAGGGATTTGACTTCCCAAACCCTTAATTAGTGATAATATTAGGACCTTATAAAATATTTTTGAAAGAACATGTGTGGTTAGAACAACATGTGTGAGTAATGGAGGATTATGTGGCATCCACTTGTACCATGGTGATCAACAAAGCATGTCAACTTGTGAGAGGCATCATTTTTGTATATGAGCTCTAATTGAGTTGATTTTAGCATCATTGGAAAAGCCTTGATATTAAACATTGATTTGTACATTGGGCCTTGGTTCATATGGGTCTGTGGTAGTATTTTTGACAACGTATGTTTCAATTGGAAGCCTCACAATTTGTAGAATATGCAGTAGTGACCTATGCTAGGTGGGTGAACTATTTTGTGTACAGTAGTGGAATTTTTATTTTCTTAAATAACCTTGAGGCATACCATTAAACCATATTAAGATAGGCTTACATTAGTGTTCTTGATAGACTTATTTCTTTATATGAATATCGTTATATGGGTTTATAGAATATGGAGTAGTTGTTAATCACATGTGTAGTGGGGGAAGGGAGGATTTTATTAAGTAATTCAGACCTTATTGTGCCTTCCAACCAACTATTGTACTAAAAACATGATTGAAATATTGTATAACACTTCTTTGTGGATTTCTTTAGGAATTTGATGGTAATCATGTTAATTCATAAGAAGAGGGATTCCCCTTTCTTGTTCTTGCATTTTGACTCCCATCATTCTTATTTTCTTGTAACTCCAACTATAATCATTCCTAATCAGTAATTATATTAGATGTGTTCCTATTACTCGAAGATATTATGGGTTTAATATTCTTATTAAATACTAGTAATACAAAGGCTTAATAAGGTTAAATTGAATGGAATCATTATATAAATGTCATAGAAAAAGCAAAGTTATGACAAGATTCTAAGGAAATCCCAAATATTATACAAGGTTGAACTTGCTTAATCAGTGGGGTACCCACTTCACCAAAAAAAAATCCACATATCAAAATGTAAAACCAACTTTAATTCTACCCAAAGCTTCCAAAAAATCATAAATCAGATTTATATGCAAATTTAAATGTGGAATTCAAAGTGTGCACATTATACTTATTTTGGTAGAAATTATATGGAATTTTATGCATAACAATAAGGGTATAGATCCCCTCTGTGTGAGAGAGGGTAGGTGTTTGACCTCCCGATGTTGGTTTCCCTATTCCTAATAAGGGGTCTGAGCACATGTCCTACAAACCACATTGGTTTAAGTGGAGGATAATAGGATGTTTTATCCTTCTTCACATACACAACTCAAGTGGATTCCCCCACACAATTTCAGATTCAAGCACAATGTTTTTAACATACAAACTTTATCAACATAATACAAATGATAGTAAAATAATTACCTTTTATCAAATCTATGCATGTGGAAATGACTACTTATGAGCTATTTTTCTTTCAGCCTTAGGGATCCACTATGGATGCCACCTCTAGGATATGATATTAGGAAAATGTTTCTGTGTAGGCAATCTCACCTAGGAACAACCCAAAAATAGTGTTGCATGATCCAAGTTGGAAAATAGAAGTTTCATTGAATTCTATTCTTAGGTTGTGGGAGGTGTTACATCAATCTAACCTGACCTCCATGGTTTCATTATGGAAAAGAGGTCTCAAAACTCCTTTTATTTTATTAACTTCATTAAAAATTATAATAATTAACACCATTGTGTTTTTCTCGTTGAGAACTTTCTGATGATAATATTTTTTCCTCAAACTAGCTTATGGATGAGAATTTATGTTCATTCAAAGCTTGGCCCTAGTTAAACCCTACCATGTCAGCATGGTTTCCATGTGGGGCTAAGTGGGTGGCCCATGTGGCTTACCCCATTAGCAACAACGTAAAACCACATCCTTCCATACCTTTCCATGTAATTTCACCCTTCCTACTCCCTTGGCTCTTTCACAAATAATACAAGCTTTACCGAGGTTCAACACCTTAAGTTCTTGATACATGAAACTTTATATTATTTGTTGGGGCGAATTCCCATGAACTTCATCCCCTATCACCATCACACTCCTATCATCCTTCTTTAAGGTTCTGAGATGAAATCATCCTAACACCGTGCTAACATCATATTTTCCATGTGGCCTTCTCTGAGGGGTCCTATGTGTCACTCAAATTTAGGCCACTTCACCCTCCAAACAAGCCTCCAATGACTGCACATGACACGTCTCCAGTGTGCTATGTCAACTCCTCAATAGTGCAACATAGGTCTATCCCTTACCATGTTTTGTAATGATTTTTGTGTTGTAAATAACTTTCAATACTTCAACCCGCAACATAAAGTCATATGCAAATCCTCACTGAACCCTAAAACCTCTAAATGAGTTTAGGTCTGGGACCACATTTGGGCTTCAAGTCATTTGGGCCCTTGTAGCATAATCCACGCTCAAATCATTGTCAGACACCGAACCTTAAACGAGTTCAGGCCTGGACACTACTTCCTCTTCTATCTCCACTAATTTGGTAGCATTCACAATCGAAGAGACTCCTTCATTTGAAATTTTGCATAAGAATTATCGATAAATTAAATAAAGGAGTTATAAAATGAGAATTAGTATGGAAACATAGCTAAAATATCAAGGAACCTCAAGTTATCAAACAAGACTACTCTCTGCTATGGACTCAGAGAGAAATCAATTAAATCTTTTTTTACATGTCCTGCTACTCAATCTATTTCTTCAAGACCAGATTTCAGAACATTGGATTATCTATTAATGTGGTTGATATTCCCCTACTCGACAAGATAAATTTGCACAGACAAGTTGGGGAAATGATCTATAGTGACATGAAGAAAGGTTCTTTGATAGTGAGCAAAGCATAAATATTTTGGAGAAAGTTTCCAATCAGCTTGTTACTATGAAATATTTCTGCAAGTGAGTGAAAATACCTTCACTTAAGTTAATGGTTATGTCTATGCTCTAGATCTGTAACAAAATTTTAGAGAAACCCTGCAGCAAAATACAATATGCAAATAGAAACATATAACAATAGTAATATAAGTGCAACAACCCATTGGAGAATATCAAGTTTATTAATCAAGAATAATACATCTAGTGAGGAGTGATTACAGAATTGGGTCTGCAAATCCCCCTCTATGGGATGGGTCCTTCTTGACCTTGTGCTTCAGCAACATTCTTCTCTCTCTCAATATTTGGTATGCAATGGGCAGAAAATAAAACAAAAGGTGCTTGAACTGAAGTGGGAGCTCAAATTCTATGAGACAATAATGGGGACGATGAAAATGGTCATGGTGAAGAATGGAGATAAAACCCTCTATTTATAACAAAATATTGTGATAGATTGAGCATCAGAAAATAATAAATTATTATTAACTAAATCAAAATATGTTCGTTGTGAGTATTTTATTATAATTTTTTAGAGGGAAAATATATTCAAAATGGTCAAATATATTTATTTAAAATGTTATTAAAGTAATTAACAAATAAAAATGATTTCCTAATCATTTTGTGAGGATTAAGACAAATATGAATCTAAAATAATTATTAAATAATGATTTAACAATTACCTTAAAAGGAAAATAGGGAATAAATAAGGAGTAATAAATAAATAATAATTTATTTAATTATTCCAAGGTGGTTAAGTCAAAAGTGGTAAAAAAATCATCATCAAATAATGATTTAATAATTATTTCTAGAGAATATTAAATAAATAGTGATTTATTTAATTATTCGCATGGGGTTTTTTGGATTTTAATGAGAAATAATTTAGGAAAATAGTTTACTAAATTATTTCCTATGTTGAAAGTGGTTTAATCATGGTGAAACTTATACTAAATTGTGTATTTCAATCAATGTAGTAAGAAATGGCTAGGTGATCATTTGTTGGGTGATAACACAATTGAAAGAGGAAAATGAAAATTCTAAAGCACTGCATATCTAAAATGAAAAGTACAAGAAAATAATCATTAAAATGGGAGCAGATCCAAATGACAGGGAAGCCATCAAGACCCTATTGTAGAACATAGAATATGAGGTGAAATCATTAAGGAAGAAGTTAAAAATGTGTGGGACTGAACATGCTCAAACAATTGAGTTGGCTCATGTTGAAAAACAAAAGGAGTTATTAATAGGAGAATTAGTTGAAAGAAATAAAGAGATTTTATTTTGTAGGAACATGTTCAGAGACTACAATAGTCAACTAAAAAACATGTTTGCACTATTTTGGTTCAAGCCGAATCAAATGACCCCTCAGAGAAATTGACAAAGGTCATGGTAGAGCTTAGAATTTTAGAAGTTAAACTAAAGAAAACCCAAGATGATTTGGTCGTGGTAAGGGAGTATTTGAATGTAAAGGAGGGGCAATTGAACATAGAAAATGAAAATAACAACCAAATTACGAATAAGTATAAGGTAGCTCAAGATGAAATCAAATATTTGAAAATAAAGTTGAATGGTAACAGTTCTTTAATTGATGCTAGACAAATTGTTTGGGATGACGTGATTAAAAAAAAAATCGATATCAGAATATATTCATATAATTTCACCGTAGAATATTACGATAAGAGGATCATAAATGAGAATTGGTATATGCAAGAAAAAAGTGCAAAAAGAAACACTTAAGGCGAAGATAATTAAATATTTGAATGAAAAATCTTTAACAAAATTAAGGGTGGGGGTCAAAATATTTTAGGCTAGGAGAACCAGTGGCAATATACTTTACCATGTGAAGGCTTAGAAACTTAGGTGAAGGTTAGGAATGCATGATGGGAGTTGCATCAAAGTACTGATTCCCTACATGGTAATCTTTTATTAAGAGAAGGAAAGTGGTTGGGTGGATTGTTAAATCAAATTTTATTGCAGAAGAGAGCATGTGAGTTGTCAAATTAAACCATGGAATTCCAAGGTGGTAACCACTAATGAGGCTAATTCCAAGGTAAAAAAATAAAGTAATTTGAGATTGGTTGGGGCGCGATCGGTAGCACATGTGAAAAAACTTATCGAGTTGATCTGAAGGAAGATTGTAAACCAGGCTTTTGCGGACTCAAAGTGATTCAGATCATAAAACCATAATGGTCGAGTTAAAGTCACAAGTAGCCATGATGAAGGATTAGGAAGAGAGAAATACTATAAAATACTACCCAAGGTATTATTGCGGAACAAAATAATTGGTGAAAGGAAGTCTTTGAGTAATAGAGGATTAGGGGATATGAGGCTAGTTTAAGATGGAACCAGGAGAAGGAGCACAAGAGTGGTGCCAAACCGAAGGAGTATGATGGAGCTCATAGAGGGAGCTGAAGGGTAATTGAAAGAGATGGAGGAAATGATGTGAGAATAGGCCCCGGGGAGTGCCCATGGTAAGGTGACATGGTTATGGAATAAGTGATTGTCTTAGAACATATGGAATTGATAGATATAGAAAAGGAGATTTCTTCCATAGGAGGTGGTTAAGTTGTGATGGGTGGAAAATACCAAGGCCCCCTCTACTCATAGAGATGTTTCTCATGTCATGATACAGTCTCATCTGTAATTCAATCCCAACACCCCTTGAAGGAAGGATTTACGACTTCATATGTCAAAGCAGTGCCGGGACAGTTCCCACTCTGGGAGTTGTAGCAGTAGGATGGGATTCTTCCCTTGTGCATGATGGAAAGACAGGGGGCTTTACCCCTAACTGTTAGTTTAGATTGAGTAGAATATCTATTTTAGTAGGTGGAAGGAGCTAGAATCACTTTGAGGAAATGAGGTGGATGGTGGAAAACATTTTATGCACCCCACCCATGAAACCCTTGGAGTAGCTTGAAGAAGGCATGAAGACCAAATGCTTGACACTACCCACCAAAGGAAGGAGTTGGATAGTAGGGATAAGAGATAAATGGTCAGGGATAGGCATGGTACCTAGACCTAGAGAAATAGTGGTGATCAATTTTCTCATTCTGAGAGCATCATTGTGGAGACGGGGGATGTGGTTAACCCCTCCTTGTCTATTCAAAGAGCTCTAGGGAACCCAAATTCCCCGTTCACCCATGCACCTATTGTACCAAGAGAAAGAATACAACCTCAATAAGGACATAGGTTTTGGATCCATGGAGGTTGAAGAAGGACTGAGTGGCTTGAGGACATGCCAATTTTTTGTGTTGTGGTGTAACAGCACCCTAATGGGCCTTAGTCTTGTGGTGTAATAGCTCCCTAATGGGCCTGATTTCATGGGTATGACAATAGCCTCTTTAAGCCTTCTTATCTATGATATGATAAAATATTATGACAGAGATATGAAGGAGATATGTTGAGCCTCATGACAGAAATATCATGACAAATCTATAACAGAGATATCATGATAAAACTATAATTGTTCCACTACATTATTACTTCTAATGTTCTCTGTACATAATTTCTTATGATGATATGGGGTGAATGCAATGTGAAAATGTTGAAAATGTTTTAAAGTGCAATTATCTACAACAAAGACTTTTATCCCTAAGGAAATTAACATTTTTAGTATTTTATTGGTTAATGGTTAATGATGAATGTGCTTAAGAAAATGTTGAAAAGTGCAATAAATTATATGGTTTAAATCTGGTCCATAAAATCAAACATATATGTGGGGAGAGAGGAAACATTATAAGTCATCTATGGATGGTAATGAATTTATTTTCCCAGTTGAAAATATGGATAGGTTTATAATTTTAGTTTTATGTTTATATTTGGATTTTAATGTGATTTTTAAGTTGATAGGTCTTGTGAAATACTTAAAAAGGCATTGTCCCTCTAATACTCTTATTTTTTTATTTTTCTTATGTGATGGTAGTCTTGATTCTTGAAATACTTGGAGTCTTGGATTTTGAAAATTCCTAGATACAATCATGTCATGGCTAGCTATCCTCCTCCTATAGTGTGTTATAGTGATAAGATGCATGAGATAAGGAAGGAGATGAGACACCTACCTAGTAAATTAGAAGGAATAATGCAATGGCCTACATTAGTACCCAGATGAAATCCCAAATGTAGAAGAATGAAGATATGGAATTAGGTTATAGAATTCAAGGGCCCTAGTCATTTAATGCAATATATGCTGGGAAACATTCCATCTATATGGTGGGAAATGTTTCACCCACACATTACCCTAGGAGGATGTCATTTATCCTATCATGCTACAACCATATTCCAACCAATTTTATAATTAGAATGTACAACATTTTTCATTGGCTAAATATGGCAAACAAGGGTATGTTTCTTCTACTCTATGTTGCAATATAAAAAATATGTATAAAAAATATGACAACATCACCAATGTGTTATGATTTACAAATTATAAGTCTCTTCCTATTTATACATGACCTGTGAGACCTTTGAAATGTGTGGGGAACATGCCTTCTTACATAGCATGAAGTACAACCTCATTAAATTTGGGTGGAGAGTAACTCATCCTCATTAAATTTATGGTGTGCATGAATAATCCAAATTGGATTGATTTTATATGGTAAAAGGCAACATTGTATGCCTCAAATAAATTCACAGCAAGACTAATAATCACTAATTGAATAATATACAATTTGAATCAGTCATATTGGCCAAGAAATGAAACATGGGTGCACATTTTAGTGAACCAAGACAACTTTTACCTGTTTCACAAAAATGCACACCCAACCTTCATTTCAAGGCCAAATTGAATGATTCAACTTGGAGAGTATTTTTTCACTCATAAGTAACATTAATAAAATTACATATTTTTAAATTTTCACACTTATATTTATTTTGTTCAAGAATTGATCTGAAATTGGAGGAAAAATTCTCCTTCCTAGAAATTGACCTACCTCTGGTGCTTTGCAAGTAAAAATGGGTCTTATGAAAAACAAAATTAATTTTTATGGTCTCTTCAAGGATAATGAGTTAGTTTTCATGTGAACTTTAAAAAAGCAACATATTATCATGAAAATCATAAAGGAAATCAAGAAGAGAGATAAAACATAATTTGGTGATGGATTTCACCCCTCCTGGCCTACATCTCTGGGCCTACTAACATAGCTAGACCGCTCCATATATTCCAATGATAAAGAGTACATGAAATGTGTTGAAACATGAGTGGCTAGTTCCACATCGAGAAAACATTCTCTACAAATAACTCTCACTCTAAAAAGCATGACCACCTACAGTTAGTCATGAAATAGTCAGCAAGAAAAGGGCTCTCACATCAAGAACTTGTACTCCATCTAAAAATGAGCATACATGTACAACAATTCCACATTGAGGTACTAAAAGAGATTTATCCTCAAAAATACATAATGAGAAAAGGTAAATAAGAGTTACACCATAAAAGTCACAACTACTACAGATAACATATGAAGGCTAGAAAACCCCTACAAGGTCCTCTCCATGCTCAAAAGCCTTCAAAAACTGCTTCAAACCATTGAATGTCCTTGGAACCCATAGACTCAATCCTGCAAAAATTCCTTCTAGAAGTGCTCCAATCAGTAAATAGAGGCTTCCATTGGATTCAAAATGCCCAAAAACCCCTATCTGGGCTCTTCCTGGGCTCAAAAAGGAAAAAAATGCATCAAGTTATAGCTCTCCCAAGTTTTTCCTACTATTTGTCCTCCAAATTGGATCAACCTACCAAGTGAGAAACAAATACACCCTTTCAACTACTCAGGAAGTGAAAATTTCACCTCCATACGGTGCAAATTATCACCTAGTTTAAATTCTCAATAACCCCTTAGGCAAAAAAATATGGCCACATGGGCACCATAAGGACAAGTGTTGGCCAAATGGTATGTCCCCTCCAACCTTGGCGCCTTTCTCATCAATCAGAGATTGCATGGAGGAGATGTGGTTGGGGTTTGGGGCTAACCACCCACCATTACCACTGGAGTCTTAGGTAGTGGTCACATAGGGCGTCGAGAACCGAGGGTTGGGGCTAACTACGTACGTCGTCTAGCATAACTACTTCACTTTGGTCACATGAGTGGCAATGGAACTTGGGGCTAGGGCCTACAGCCTCGCCCCCTCTACCAAGCACCATTTCCACTTGTCGATGGTCCTATGGAGGTGAATACGTCCAAGGGCTAGTCCCCATTCCATTGCAAATTCATTCATATTTGTGCCAAGTCTTGTGGAGGGTGTATATGACTGGGGTCCAATCCTTAAACTCTTTTCAGTCCTTCATTGTGACTTCACCATGGTTCTATGGAGGTAATACAACCCGGGATTGGGGTTCACAGCCTAGCCCCTCCTCCCAATGTGCCCATAACTAAATTTTAAATAGGGTTGAATGCTTATATGGTTAAGAACCACCCATAGGGAAGTTGGTAGAGGTTGGATTTGAATTGCGGAAAGTCATTGGTTTGATCCCCAATGCGGCCATCTGGCCCATAAAAAAAAAATTAACCTATGTGGAGGTGCCATGTGGCAGCCTCCTATTGGGCCACATGGTAGCCTCCCATTGGGCGACCAAAACCAAACTTTAACCAATCAGATTGTGAAAACCTACACCTGTATGAACCCAACACATGGCAAGTTCTGGTTGGTCAATTATGCCTAGTAGACATGCTGACATCAGCATTAAGGACTTCCCAGTTAGTAGCACAGTCAACATACTTGCAAATTTTTTAGTTCTTAAGCCAAATGATCAGAACATCATAAATTTGTCATATGACACTGGATTGAGGTGATTCAAGTGTCATTGGAATCAAAATGATGAACATTATGAATTGACGTGAGTTTCAAAATATTCTGGGCACTTTCATTTCTAAGAAGAATTTTGATCTCTGCATCATACCTCCCCACTAGGAACTTTTGGACTCCAAAAGTTTATCTTCTCCTAATAAACAAAATGAGGAAAATGCTCATAAAGTTTCCCAATCTCAATCCTTAATGTTTTGTTTTCAATTGGTGCCTTTGAGCTCCAATCAAGGTACTCCACCTATCCTCTGTGTGAATTCCTTACCTTCCTGCCAAGAATCGAACCACGGTTCTTATAATCATGCAGGAACAAAAACATCGATGGATTCTGAACATTCTCTCCAAACCATATTTCATGGCTCAAACAAATTCATCTTGAAGTCCCTTTTTTGAAGACAAACTTGACTTTCCATCTTGGAAATCAGAAGCAGCTCAATGCTTGCCATGCATTGATTCAAACTTTACTTTACTATCCTCAAATTGTGCTTGTACACAAAAGTAACCTGGCTGCAATAATTCAATGACACATTTGTCTTTGTCCACAAAATCATAGTCATTTCTTGTACAATATTTATCAAATATTTTATTCACAACAAGCTTAATCTTGAAACACTTGTATCAGTGAGTACATGACATAATTTTAGACATATTGGA
Organism: Pinus taeda; assembly: GCA_000404065.3. Classification (NCBI taxonomy): domain Eukaryota; kingdom Viridiplantae; phylum Streptophyta; class Pinopsida; order Pinales; family Pinaceae; genus Pinus; species Pinus taeda. Next base: position 18,731 of record APFE030288348.1, on the reverse strand, counting down.
CAACAAACATTGCTCATCCCAAAAAGTCCTCAAACAATTGGACTCATAAAAAAGTCAACATAACATGACATGTCAAACGAAAACAATACTTGTTGCAAATAGCAATTATTCTTGTTTCACTTTACAAAATACCCAAAATAGGTAATGAACAACAAGTATTTACAATTTACAAAGCAACAAACTATACAAAATAGTCTACCCAATATTTTCCTATCCTAGGATTATGGGTTCTCTTTCTGCATCTATCTTTCTTTGAAGGTTGCCTTAGGAGCTATGCCAGTATCCTCTTTGACACATGTTGATTTCCTTGCATTAGATTGCATGACCTCTTTGTCTTTCTTGGGATGAATTTCTGGTTGAAGTTTCCAACACCTTTCATTCCCATTCCCATTCATGTTACAATGGGTATAGAAATACTTTTGTTTGCCCATCGAAAATGAAGTCTTCAAATTTGAGGGAGCTTCTTCATGCTTCATGCCAAGAATTTGGTCCATTATTTTGACCATCACTTTGTGTTGCTCACAATCCACCACTCAATGATCAACTGCATCACAAAAAGTGCAAGAATACATGTCCCACAAATAATCAAAATTACCAACATTTGGAAGATTCGCATGACATTTATACATGTTCCTTGGGTTGTAACTTTGATGATGAGGACTGGATGATGACATGCAATGTCCTTTAAAACATTCATCTCTCTTTGGAGATGAATTCCCATTATCACTACCATCTTGGTGTGACATATCATCATATGATGCTTTATTTACCTCAAAAAGTTTAGAACACTCTCTAAACTCTCTATGACCATAACCCAATCCTTGATTTCTTGGTCTTTCCTTTACCTCGATAGGATTGGTAATACCTTCACCATTTATTTTGAGGCCTCCTCCTTCATAACCCATATGATCTAGTAGCTTCATACCAAGGCCTTTAGTATGTTGTTTAAAGGCTGCAAAATATGTGTTATTAACATAAACTAAATCATTTGAACTAGAGATATTTATTACCTCCTTGTATTTGCCATCCATCCTTTCTTCTTCAGATCCTGATGACTAATTTGAAGATGACTCAAGCCACCTACTTTTACCAATATGCATATAATGAGAATATTTAAGAGTCTGACAAAACGCGTAAGCATAATTCTCCACATAGGGTCCATAACCTGTGTTTGGACCATGTCGACAAATTGACTTCATCATGGAGGAATTATTTGTTGCTTCTAGAGTGGAAATCTCACCAACTTGTTCCTCAATCACATGCTACAAATGAAGGTGCATATCCCTCTTCAACAACTTCAAGCAATCTCCTTAATTCAGCATTCGCCATTCAAAGAGACAATTTCATCTCCTCTAGCCCTTGGAGACTTTCATGATTCTTGCCCATACCTGCAAATTGGTCAAAACCAACTTCAATACCAATTGATCTAAAATTGGAGGAAAATTTCTCTTTCCTAAAAATTGACCGTCCTCTGACACTTTGCAAGTCAAAATGGGACTTATGAAAAAATCACAAACACATTTTACAATCTCTTCAAGGATAATGAGTTAGTTTTCATGTGAAATTTAAAAAAGAAATGTATTATCATGAAACTTGTAAAGGCAATCAAGAAGAGAGACAAAAAAAAATTGGTGATGGAGTTCACCCCTCCTAGGCTACATCTCCGAGCATGCTAACACAACTAGACTGCTCCAGGATTTCAATGATAAAGAGTACATGAAATGTGTTGACAAATGAGTGGCTAGTTTTCCCTTCAAGGAAATATTCTCCTGCAAATAAATCTCACTCTAAAAAGCATGACCACCTAGAGTCATTCATGAAACAGTCAACAAGAAAAGGGAAAAGGGCTCTCACATTAAGACCCTGTACTCCATCATAAAATGAACATACATGTACAACAATTCCAAGTTGAAGTACTAAAAGAGATCTTTCCTCAATAATACATAATGAGAAAAGATAGAGAAGAGTTGCACCATAGAAGTCACAACTACTTCATATAACATATGAAGGATATAAAACCCCTACAAGTTCCTCTCCATGCTTAGAAGCCTTCAAAAATTGCTTCAAACCATCAATTGTCCTTGGCCCCCATAAAATCAAACCTATAAAAAAACTTCCTTCCAGAAGTGCTCCAATCAGTAAACAAAGGCTTCCGTTGGATTCAGAATGCCCAAAACCCCATATTCAGACTCTTCTTGGGCTCAAAAAAACCAAAAACCCATGAAGTTATGGCTCTCCCAAGTTATTCATGTTATTCATCCTCCAAATTGGATTAACCTACAAACTAAGTGACAAATCCCCCCTTTAAACCACTCACAAGCTGACAATTTGGCTCGCGTTTGATGCAAATTGTCACTTACTTTTATGTCCATTAACTCCTTAAGCACAAAAACATGGCCACATGGCGCCATAAGGCCGAGGGTTGGACCAACGATCTACCCCCATCGACCTTGGTACATTTATCGTTAGGTGAAGGTCACATGGAGGAGATGTGGCTAGGGGCCTGGTCTAACCACTCGCCCCCGCCGATGGGGGCTTGGGCTAACCAACCACCCCCGTCACTAAAGTCCTAGGTAGTGGTCACATAGGGTGCCAAGAACCGAGGGTCAGGGCTAACTACCTACACCCTATGACATAAATCCTCCGCCTTGGTCACATGAGTGGTAGTGGAACCCACGACTAGGGCCTACAAGCGCCCTTTCCACTTGTTGATGGTCCTATGGAGGTGAATACATTCATGGGCTAGTCGCCATTCCATTACAGCTTCGTTCATCTCCACGTCAAGTCTTTTGGAGGGTGTATATGACCAGGATCCAATCTTTAAACTCACATTGATGCTCTGTTGTGACTACGCCATTTTTCTATGGCAGTAATATGACCGAGGGTCAGGGCTCACTACCCGACCCCTCCTCCCAATGCAACCATAACTAAAGTTTAAATAGGGCTAAACGTCTATAGGGTTAAGAACTACCCATAAGTGAGTTGGAAGAGGTTGGAGTTGAGTTACAATAGGTCTTCATTTCAATCCCTGTCGAGGCTATGTCACCCATAAACAATTTTTTTACTAATGGAGGAGCCACATGGCGGCCTTCGATTGGGCCACGTGGAAGCCTACCATTGGTCCACAAAAACAAAACTTCGACCAATCAGATTATGACAACCTGCACCTATATGAACCCGACACATGGAGAGTTCTGGTTGATCGACTGTATGCATAGTACACATGATGACATCAGCAGTACAAACTACCCAGTCAGCAGCCCAGCCAACACACCTACAATTTTTTTAATTATTGATTCAAATGATCAAAACTTCAAAACTTTGACATACGACATCATATTTAGGTGATTCAAGTGTCTTTGGAATTAAAATGATGAACACTAGTACTTGACATTAGTTTCGAAAGATTCTGAGCATTTTCACTTTTGAGAAAAATTTTGATCTCCAGATCAAGAATACTCCAAATTGCATGGATTTCAAAGCATAAAAGACAAGGTTTGTGTGCCTCAAATAAATGCACACGAGGGCCTGTAATTTATTGGTAGTGATATAATGATCATTCCATCCTATGGTTCTATGAAAGTATACCTAATTCTTGTGGTGTAATAGTGCCCTAATGCACCTCAGTTTTATGGTGTAACAACTCCATAATGGGCCTTAGTCTTGTGGTGTAACATCTCCCTAATGGGACTCATTCTTGTGGTGTAATAGTGCCCGAATGGCCCTCAATTTTTGGGTATGACAATGGCCTCCTTGGGCCTTCTTATCTGTGATAAAACCACAATGTCCTAATGGGCCTCAATCTTGTGAAGTTACATCACCTTAATGGTGTTACACAATATTTTGTCACGCCTCCTGCACTTCCTTGAGTCATACCCCGAAGTGCCTGAAACTTGGCAATCATGCAGTGTACCCATCCTAATATGAAGCTGAAATCCTCCCTTAAACAATGATGGATACCCACGCTAATCCCTAAAAGGAATTTTTTTCCAAAGAGGACAAGAAGCTTCGTGATCTAGAGGCTTCCAGAATGACGAGCTGGAGGTTACTCGGTTTGGATGTGGTCGAATTCTCCCAATATTTGCCTTTGATCTTATCCCTATGAGCTACCTCCTTGAGATGACGGTCTTACCATATATTTGGATAGATCCTAACTCCCTCTCTCTGCCTATATATCCATCCTCTCCCATTCCCAAATTGTTGGTATTTGGCTATTTGGACCCTTATGCTAAGATAGTGCCTACATGCTGCTCATTTGACTTGGAGAATGAGTGCTTGGAGAGATTGAGCTTGGACTTGGAAATTCCCTCAAGGAGAGCTTATTGACATCACAACTTGATTGTATGCTTCCTCCTTTATTTCATTAATATATACAACCATTGGCTCACTTTCCATAATTTTTTGTGTTAATGCATCATTTATCTTAATGCTCCTTGATCTATTAAGTGGATTACTTTCGATTATGTTATTTGTACTTGTATGCTTTGTTGTGTCTTTGATCTCTTGTTCAGGTATCCAAACATTGTGAGCAGTAGAGTTGAGCTTGAAGCACAAGTGATTTGAGGTCTTCAACAAAGGAGTATGTTATAGCATCAGAACAAGGTAGGCCATCTTCCTCTTCTCTCATTTCGATTGTAATTTAGGAAAGTTTCTTGTAGATTGTCACATAGGTTTCTAGTCCCACTGATTGGGCTAGAGGGATCGTCTCTGTCTGCACAGAGGATTTGCCTAGACAACAAATTGGCGACTCTGCTAGGGAAGCTATAACCCTTTCCATCCATTCCTTCAATTAGATTCTCTGATGATTTTGACCAACCATCAGTTTGTTGGCTTGTGTGCATCACTGTAGATATTTACAATCACTGGTTATTACCTGAGAATGTTTAGCCTACTCTGATCTTGAAGATTGTTTGTTTTTTCCTTAGTTTTCTTTCCTAGTTCATTTTCTGCTCTGACAATAGCATTGCAGCACTGATTTTTTAATTATAGTAGCACTAATCTTCCTTGCATGGACCATTTCCTTTAACAGATGCACTGATACCAGAGGATAGAATAAAATTATGGTTTCTTCTTATTTTCTATGTTTTTGACCTTTGCCAGTATTTTTCCAGTGTGACTATGGTGTATTTGTCTTGATTGACATCATTGTGTGATTGAAATTGGTCTCTTGGCTTTGCTGAAGTATTTTTAAAGATTGAGTGCTTTCTAGGGTTTCTAGGGTATCTAGGTCACCCTTCGCTCATTACTTGGTATGCCTCTTTGAGATAGATTGTTTCCATTCAAGAGTCTTACTGCCGCCAAATCAAAGAAATCACTCATTTTTGCTAAATTGATCTGCGCCCTTCCTTCCGCAAACACCTCCACTGATTTTACTGAGCATATTCTTCATGAAACTTTGTTTCTCATCATCACTCTCGACCATGGTATGGATATACTATTGTTTATCTTTAGACCCAAACCTTCTGATCCAAGTTGTCTAAATTCGACCGAAGCCACATCTGGCATCAATCTCAACCTTATCAGATTATTGGTGATACGTTGTACCGAGTCAATGTTGATTATGTTCTTTGTAAATGTCTAACACTTGAAGAAGATGAAAGAGTCTTGAATGACTTCCTGTTGGGCACGGGATCCCCCAAGGGCAAGTTTGGGGCTAAAAGCCCATATTTTGGTCTAATTTTGTAATCCAAATGTAAAGAATCTGCATTTTGTTGTCACAAAGCGCGTAGGTGTTAAAAGTCATAGGGTTGTCCACCCTTATTTTGAAAATGTAATGTCAGATGTAAAAGATCTACCCATGGTCCACAAACCATGGGATTGTATAAATAGAGCTAAGCTCTAAGTAGTTAGGGGCAATGAAGAAAGATCGAACATGTATTAGAGATAGCTCTAAAGTAGAATTCTAAGTCTTGGGTAATAGCATAGGTAGAGGCATTGTAGCTGAGTGTGCAGACCCCTGCAGCTAAGTGCATAGGGTGGGTCAAGTCTGTAATCATCCGAAATTAGCAATAAAGAGAAGTATTCCATAATTTCTACATCTTATTTCCTGTTTATGCATCTGTTATATTGGGTATGAATTTCACTTATAATGCTTATATGATGCGTGAATGTATGTAAATTTATTAGTTAAGTAAACGCAAGTATGAACATCTGTTTACGTGAAGCTAACTAAGAACTATTAATAAGATAAGAAATACACTTAGCCTAGTTGGGAGATATCGCAGTTCACTACCCTAGTAACGTGAAAGGACTTCGGTCCCTAGTTAGGGCATTGCAGAAGCCGATTGTACCCTTTTACGAAGGTATTGAAGGGTGGAATAGAGGGTTATGTGATCTACATGAAGGAAGGTCTAGCTAAAATAAACCGACATCATATCCATCTCAAGGGTGCGGAAACTTGGTTCTAGTACCCCCCCATACTGCTTCGGGTGAGACTTCAATCCACACTTCGCGAGTTGAGGCCAAAAGGGCTAGTAGTGTAGGGATTTGTTTGGGTAACTAACATTGAACCTGGGTCAGGCCCCCTCAAGCCAACAAATGGTTCCATTTTCCAGATCGGAATCTGCATAAGAGATGTGTGATGTCGTATCACTAGAATTCAACTAAGAAAGAAATGGAAGGCTGGTTGGACAAAAGGATTCACGAGTTCGCGGCACAAGAAAATAGAAACCCGTGACTGTCAAAAGAACAGTGGTTGGACTGATACCTGTATACGAAGATCCACAAAATATTTTTCACCTCCTTCCCTACTGATCTATATGAGTGGATCGTGAAGCTATTAGATAGCCAATGAAGTTGGAAACTTGACGATCCTACTATGTGGACCCCAGAGCTAGTGCGAAGGTTGGAAGCGTAAGAGTATAAGATCGACCACACTATTGATCATTGGCTTGATCACACCATAGGAGGATTTGTGACTAAATTCGCGTTCAACACCTCAGTCAGCTATAGTGAGGCAGAGCGACACTTTTTCAAAGGACCACGAGGTAAGTATGTAAAATCTTTGAATACTTGGATTAAGATGTTGTTGTGTGAAAAACATGTTATGCAACTACCTTTATGTTTGGGACTACGTGAAGCAGAAGATTTTATAGAAACGAGGGAAATAAGGGTCTAGAGCATAGCCCCTGGATTTCACCTCTACGAGGGGATAAAGAAGGGATCGCGAATGTCTCTCTGTGAAGTGTTTTTCAGTTGATAAAACAAGGATTCCTGCGAATACCACCTCCGCCCACACCACAAATGGCTTCACCACCATCACCTCCAACTTCACCCACACCACCTCCACCGTGATTCAGTACGGAAAACACAATGAAGTTTCCTTTGTTCAAAGGCTTAGGAAATGAGGGCCCGAACCAATTCTGGTTCATTGTGAGGGTTGTATGGGAAGCTCAAGGTGTTATAGATGACCATATAAAGAAAGCTGCATTGGTTAGTGCTCTACAGGATCGCGCGTTGACCTGGTATATTAAGTACTCCAATGATAACCTGAATGTGAGAGTAGCAGACATCCGAGCAGCACTAAATAGGGAATTTAGCAGGCATAAATCTGAAGCGCGGTCAATTATTGGATTCAAAGAGATCGCAATGCGACCAAGCGAGACATCATGGGAACTAGATCAAATATTGAAGTGTCAAATCCATGAAGCCAATATGAATTTGACAGATGGACAACATCGCAATTGGTTTGTGGCTTCGCTACTACCACACTTAAGGAGTGCACTATCACAGTAGAAGATAACCACTCAAGAAGAGGCCTTGGATATTTCCATGAGATTACATGAGACTCTGATGCAAGATCCTAACCTAGACATTCAGCAGATCCATGCACAGCTGCAAAATTTGTGCCCTAAGATGCAGAGTTTGAAGCAGGACAGGACGGTTTGACCAGAGGTACATGAAGAGGTATGGTGCTTGAAATGCAAGAGTTAGGGTCATGACAAATACCACTGCCTGATCTTCACAAATTATCTTGCAAGAGGAGGACTAATGAATTTAAGGCTGAAAGCTCAAGCAGGACCTAGCACGGTGCCTACTTTATGGTGCACTATCTATCAAGTAGTTGGAAAACATGCCACAGATAACTATCACTTGCTTCAAAAGTATGTGCAAACATCACAACAGTTGTTCTGCAACTTTTGGAAGTTAGTAGGACATGATGGGTAGACTTGCAGGAGCTATGAATTGATGGTGGATAGAACTCTCACCTACAAGTTTCAGGCTGAAACGCGACTCCTTGACCAGAATGCATGGATGGCACAGAGAGGATTTCAGGGGTGTGGACGAGGCTGAGGTGGAGAAGGACCTAGTAGGGGTTGAGGACAGTTGATTTGCTACAATTGCGGAGGGACAAGACACTATGCCCATGATTGCACTAATCCAACGCACCTGTCATGCTAGTATTGCATGTTGTTTGATCATGAAATAGAAGATTGTCCTACGCTAATAGCTAAGATGCGTAACAAAGGGGCACTATCGCCTCCGCCGACTCAGAACCTGCAAATGATGAGGTTTGAGCTGGGCGAGGAAGATCCTAACATAAATATAGTTCTCCGAAGTGGAATTGTGATAGGAAATGACAAGGGAAAACAACTGGAAGACAGTACATGGGTTCGCAAAGCCCCAACAAAAGACGTTGATTTTGTTTTGGAGCGCACTCATGAAGCATTCATGGAAGCTAAGAAGAGCTTCGTTGAGGCCTCTGCTTCAGGAAGCAAGGATAAGCCTGAGCTGGAGATGGACCCCTCTATGCTTACAACTTTCCTAGAAACCTGTATGAAGTTACTACAAGAAAGTAAGGTGGTGAAAGGGTTACAATAACACATCAATAGATGCATTAGGACTATGCCAGGTGAACCGCGCATAGTCAAAAAGTTTGGTAAGCATAAGACAAGGATGGGGCGTGAAATGAGACTCACCATGCAGATCGAAGAATACGAAATGGATCAAGTCATTCTAGATTTGGGATCAAATGAGAATGTTCTACTGAAATAGACATGGGAGCGAATGTTGTGACCTATGCTGCAATGGTCTTCGATTCAGCTAAGGATGGAGAATCAGTAGAAAACCATACCCATGGGGTAGCTGCAGGGAGTGACCATGGATATTGAGGAAGTGATCGCACTGGCCGATTTTGAAGTAATAGAGATTGTTTATGACAGTAATATCTACCCTGATCTCCTGGGAATTGACTAGGCTACTGATATGAACGGGGTAATAAATTTGAAGAAGTGAAAGATGATCTTTGAGAAGAAACCACTGCAAGTAATAATACCCCTGGATCCTGCTGAAGAATTGCACTATACATAACCAGTTCGCAACTATGAGAGTGATGATGATATGGACTGCATCTATAAGATAACAGTGCGAGACCAAGATTGGGTGAATCCCACCACAGATGGATGGATTACATGGGAGTGTGAGAGTTCCTGCACTTTGGATTCCGAAGAAGAAATAGAACACTGGCAAAATCGGTTACACAAAGTAACTACGTTGAATTGCAATATGATGACCTGGTCGCTACATTGTGTGTCATCTGAGGTATGAAATCTACCTATTTATGGTGGTCTAACTGAGGTAGATACCTTTTTTGGATGCATTTGAAAGGGATGTTCCTAAAAAAAAACGCTTCCAGGCCTTGGACTGGGTACTACGCGCTACGCCTACAAGATGATGGGGTATGCACAAGGGAAGCTTTGATGATTGGCGCGAATATAGGAGGATGATGCAAGCATGGTTTGGAAAGCCTAATATGCCACTGACAGACAAGTACAATGGGCAGAATAATCCATGCATGCATTTGGCCAAATGGACATAGGCTTATGGAGAAAAGCCTCAACCTGAGTGGGTGCACCTGTTCTGTCATACCCTGGATGTTATCCTAATGAATTGGTATATAGAAACAGAGCTCTGCCATGGGATAGGTGAATGGGATATCCAGCACGAAGGATTCATGATGAAATTTAGTTTTGAGGATGGATTTGACAGTATTGATGAAGGGCTACAAGAGGTGAAAGCAGCCATCTTTAGGATACCACAGGATCCTTTAGACCTGATTCAGCCTGAATGGGCTACTCAGCTGAGTCGCGCGCTAGAATTTTATAATGTAACTTTTGAAGAGGAGGACGAAGACCTGCAAAAGATTAACATTCCAAATACAGAAGGCCACTGCAAGGTTCGAGGACCACAAATTGAGAATCCTAATATAACCGCACCGGTGAAACCTAAACAAGTGAACATTAGTATGGAGGAGAACACAACATTGCAAAGATTGGAGACTACTGGGACGACACAAGGGTGGATAAGGTCACTGAATTTCTCTGTGAATATCAGGACTTATTCCCTACCAAGTTTATGGATTTGAAAGGAATAATTGGAGATCTAGGAGTGATGAAGATCACGTTAAAACCCGATGTGAAGCCAGTTAAGCAAAGGCCTTACAGCCTAAATCTAAAATACAAGGAGAAGGTCCACTTAGAGCTAGATAAGATGCTGGCAGCCGGCATCATTGAGCATGTGGAGGAATCCGATTTGGTAAGCCCAATGTTGGTGCAAGAGAAGAAGCAGAAGGATGAAATAAGGATATGCATGGATTTCAGAAAACTGAATGACGCTTGTTTGCATGATCCTTTCCCAACTTCGTTGATAGATGTAGTGTTGGACAATGTAGGTGGCCAAGAAGCATACTCCTTGTCATAGATCCATTTGGGCACATAAACCTCAAATTACATACCAATACTATTAGGGCCCATCAACCCCTAGTGCAGTTGTTACATGCTCTAAAGAAGTTAGTCATCCAAATGCCTCACTTCCAAAGAAGTTCCATCACTAAAAGCATCCAAAAACTACCTCTAAGAAGATCAACACTGGTAGGCCTTCATTAGGGTGCACTGCATTTCAAACCATAGACTAACAGGGTGCTATGCAGCGCACTTGGTCCCTCTTTGGCCTACGCTGAGTGAATTTGAGCAAATTTCTGTGAGGGTTTGAATATTCCTTATCCATTGGAAGCCTCTAGAAGTTTCTATGTGCCACCTGCTCCTTTGAGTTCGCATTTGTATGAGAAAGGGAATTAGGAAACATCAATATCCTATCCCTTCTTCCATGGAACTGATTTCTAAATTTATAAAGGCATTCATCATCACCATTGACGGCATAACCTCCTTCACTCACCTATAAATAGATCACTCATATAAGAGATCAGGGCTGTAAAATATTGAGTTGTAAGGAGATGCTGGTGATATGAGATTAGAATTGAGTGCAAGTATTGTGATAGTGTTGGAGTGTCTTTCTTTTCATGAGGTGATGAAGAATTGAATTGGAAGGATGACACTGGATCGAGCTCATATGGGTTGTAATATTTCCTCTTATCAATAAAGTTTTCAAGGTTTTTTTCCTTATGCTTGTGCTACATGTTAATGCTTTTATATGTATATCATGTTTTCAATTCCATGTTATTTATAGGAAATAGATCATTATCATTTACCTTGATGAGCTTTTGTTTCTGTGATTGTGCAGGTACTTTCCAAGTGGCTTAAGTACAGAAAGAAGCAGCAAAATCGATCACGGGAGATAAGGAGCTAGCAAAAACTACAAGTAGGTTTCTCTTCTCTCTTGTTTTATCTGTTGATTATAGAAAAGGTCAAGATTACTTTGTCTATTGTTTCTAGACCTGTTACTAGATCTAGAGGGTTAGGCGTTTGTCTAAGAACACTAAATACTCTCGAAAAAAATTGGCGACTCCACTGGGGATCAAACCCAGAATCTCTGGTTTTGCAGACAACAGTTGGGCCAAATTAAGGAGAGGAAAACTAATTTCAAAGACAACGCATCATTGACATTCAACAACTCATTCAAATAGGAGAAAAATGGAAAACACTTTCAATTCCTAGATGGGAAACTGACCCTCAAGGGATCAACATAGGCTATATAGAGATAGTGCGCTGAATCGCTCTGTACCTATGCGGGAAGTGCACTACAGCACATGCAGCAGTTAGAGACAATGCACTGATGATAGTGAGCAATTTTGAAGGTAATTTTGACACAGTTTCGACTCAATTTTCAATGAAACAGGACAAAAATTCAATGAACAACCACAAGTACAGTATGTAGAAATGTCTTAAGAGGCTAATAGGATACTAAGATGGATAATTTGTTCCCCAGTGGAGTCTCCAATTTGTTTCGGGAATATTTAGTGTTCTTGGACAAACACCTAACCCTCTAGATTTAGTAGCAGATCTAGAAACAACAGACAAAGTAATCTCTACCTTTCCAATAAAAAATAGATAAAATAAGAGAACAGAGAACCTACTTGTAGCTTCCGCTTGTTCCTTATCTCCCTTGACTGATTTTGTTGCTCCTTCCCATACTTAAATCGCTTAAGAAGTACCTGCACACAGACAAAAACAAGAACCCATCAAGGCAAATGATATTGATCTGTTGTTTATAAATAGCATGGAATTGAGAACATGATATACATATGAAGCATCAACATATAACACAAGCATAAGGGAAAAAGTTTCGAAGACTTTATTGATAAGAGGAAGAATTACAACCCATATGTGCTCGATCCAGTGACACTCTTCCAATTCAATCCCATCCTCTCAACCTCATGACAAGAAAAACACTTCAACACTATTACAATACCTACAATCAACTCTAATCTCATATCACCAGCATCTCCTTACAACTCAATATTTTTCAGCCCTTGATCTCTTAGATTAGTGATCTTTTTATAGGCGAGTGAAGGAGGTTATGCCATCAATGGTGGTAATGAATGCCTTTCTAAATTTATAAATTAGTTCCATGGAAGAAGGGATAGGGGATTGATGTTTCCTAATTTCCTTTCTCATCCAAATGCAAACTCAAAGGAGCAGGTGGCATTGAGAAACTTCTAGAGGCTTCCAATGGATAAGGAATCTTCAAACCCTCATGGAAATTTGCTCAAATTCACTGAACGGGGGTCAAAGAGGGACCAATTGCACTGCGTAGCACCCTGTCAATGTATGGTTTGCATTGCAACACACCCTAATGAAGGTCTACATACGCTGATCTTCTTAGAGGTAGTTTTTGGATATTTTTCGTGATGGAACTTCTTCGAAAGTAAGGCATTCTAATGACTAACTTCTTTAGGGCATGTAACAACCGTACTAGGGGTTGATAGACCCTAATATTATCGATCTATAATTTGGGGTTGATGTGCCCAAATGGATTTGTAACAGTTTCCCCCTAAAGCATGAAGTCATAAATATCTATGTTGGGTGAAATGCTTTATCATGAAGAGAGGAGGTTTCGAAATGGAAGGTGACCTGCATCAATTACAATACATATATCATGATAATTTGATTTTTCTCATGATTTAGCTAAGGGAGGCATACCCATGCTCAGCTTATAAAATTTCATTACATGTACAAATATGGTCGTCTACAGATATAGACCCATGAATAGTTGGCCATGAATGTAAGGCCATTATACATTTGATTTAGTACTCCTAAAAATATCGCAGCCCGAATGGATGAAACTAGATCTGGGGTATTCAACCTCATTCAATCTTTTTCTCAAGTACAAGTCTAACCATGTGAATAGATGTTTTGAAGTCGAACATGGAAAGACATCATCACATTACCAGCCAATGATGTAAGCCATTAATAGATGCAAGAGAAATCACCAATAATGATAATGACCCTCAAGGTACTATAGTACATTTCAAATGATGTGAATAAATGATTTGATTTCAAGCACCATACAAAGTCTTTCGGTCGAAAGCCATTGATGTCAACCTATTGTCAAAAGCGAGAAACCTGTCTTGATGTATGCAACCTTCAAGGTACTAAAGGGGTGTTTCTAAGTCAACTTCTTGGATGATGTGTTGATGTGGACAAGAAGCAACTCGTCATAGGAGGGCCCTGATGTATCCCACATCTATGACACAAAATGAGGTAAATGATTAATCAACTGATCACACAAGGTTCAGGAATGGTGGTCATGAAAATGAAGTTTTACGGTATTGCAAAGGATGAAGTTTGAACTGAATGACTTCTCTTGAACATATCGGCGACACTGAATGAATTTGCAGCATTGACCCAAAACCAATTAATTGATGGTATGATAGACCAACGGTATGATAACCATCAAGCAGATAACCCAACCCAAATAATCACGGAGATGAAGTGAATGTTGAAAATAATACTGAGAGGGGGGGTGAATCAGTATTATCTAGTCCTTTTAACAATTCTTCCTTATTTATAC